>PVHY01009133.1:0-57902 GCA_004024945.1 Uropsilus gracilis | reverse complement strand
AATGTACGCCCACCAAGAATTACAAAACAATAAAACTCAATAAAAATCGCTTTGCAGAAGAGGAAATACTGGATGGTCTCACATGTGTGATCTAGGGAGACAGACAAAAGGATAAGGAAAGTTAAAACTAACAAACTGACAGCAAAACTAAAGCATAAAGCAAAAGAGGGGGAGTTTAGAGGAGGGACAGGCATGGGAGACTGGGGTGGCAGCTCACAGGTGACAGGCTAGAGGGAGAACATCGGGGTATACAACGGTGTAAAAAATATATATAAATGTGTAAATAATTGAAAAAGAGAAAAAATCACTTTGCTTTTCAAGAACTATAGCATTGGTGGTAAAACACACCTGTTCTTGGTCTGCTGGCATCGTCAAAGGGGGGACTGCAGTTAATCCTTATTGAAGCAGACACTTAAGACTGCTTTAGGAAGAAAGAACCCTCAGATTGTACTTCAGGAAGAAAGAACATGACTTTAAAGAGAAGGTAGATGAGGAGTATAAATAAACCCAGGTAAACCTGAGCTGCACAAACAATAATAATGTTCAATTAAAGGAGGATTAAAAGAAAACCTAGAGAATAAAAACGCTAAATAGTAATAATTTTTTAAAAAAGGGGGTGGGGAAGGACCGTGACGAGTTCAAATGTTCTAAAGACTGTGGTTACCTCTTCTATTTAGGTAAGTCTGCATGCTAAATATATGCCTTCCTAAAAGAGGAGACTAATTCTAACTTGAAAAAAAAAAAAAAAGACTTTGTAACACTAACTGGAGTGATCCCACACTTCTGATTATCTGCAGTGTTTTAAACCAATGTTGCCTCAAAATAAAAATAAAAAAACACAGTGAGGCAAGTTAACAACTCAGCAGGGAAAATCTGATGAGGCTAAAATGTATTTGAATATTTTAAGACAAAGCCCTTAAGAACATTTATGAAGCTGTGAAATGCTTTTGCAAAAATGACCATTCTATGACTGAACCACAATGTCAAATATGAAATGAAACATGCTGAATTGTGATTGTACAATTTCATATGAAAAATTACTCCCCAAACACTTTAAAAATATAACAAGTTAAAAGAAGAAGACACTAGCTGAGTGCAGTGGCATGTGCCTGTAATCCCAGCTCCTGGGAGGCTGAGGCTGGGAATCACTTGAACCCATGGGTTCGAGACTACCCTGGGCAACATAGCAAGACCTAGTCTCTTAAAAAAAAAAAAAAGGACACTAATTTTAAGTCAATGGAAGAAAGTAAAAATAACTGAAGTATAAATTCATGTCACCTAACTTTAATTTGGTCCTTATCAACACAAGGCAATCTTGGCCTTCAATTATCTCATTTTCTACAGCCACAATTCCCAAATTTTCCAACCAGTAATCCTCTTCAAATATGCACCCAGCTATAAACTAGCACCCCTATCACTTTGCTGAGACGTCTAAGCAGTTGAGACAGCCTCACGTGCCCTTTGTCAGAAGCCTTGCCCCAGCAGCTAAGTGGGAGTCAATTGATAGGTGAGTCCACCGTTTTTTCTACAAAAGTGCTCAGTTCTGACACATCCTAAAATATCCTCTCCTCTGCACTGCTACCCTCTTTAAGTTAAGCCTTCTCTTCTTACTTCCATTTCTGAACTACATACGTTCCACAGTCTTTCACGAAGACTAGACAACTTGGCTTCTGGTTTTCCCTCTGAGTCTAGATTCTTTCTTACAGAGTAACATTGAAAACTGGCTCAGGATAGGCATGATTGTAGGAAGCCCCATAATACAAAGGTTGGGGATAATGATTTTCTCGCTATAGTATCATGAGCAAGTGGCCATAGAATACTGAGTCTTCTTTATAGGGGCATTATTGCTTCCTTCTGTGTGTGAGGCTAGAAAACTGGAACAACTTAACTGATGCTCAAATAGGAAAACCTCTTACCCTTTTTCAGTTTCCGGACAGCCAACATGCAATGACTGGGAGAGAGGTCCCAGATGCGCAAGGTCTTATCATCGCTCACAGTAGCACAGATGGGCAGGTACGGATGTGTAGCCAGGCCCCACACCTCTCCTTCCATGTGGCCCTATGAAGAAGACAGTTAAAATCAATCCAATCTAAAGAGACATGTATTTAGAGAAAATGAAAAGCTAAAATTTGATAATTTATGACAATGACATGATCATTAGTAGATAAATCTCATAAAACTGTTCTCTTTGTATCTGGAATATACATTAGAATACTTTTGTAATAATTTTTTCTCCATAGTTGCAATATAATCAAGTTGCTGTTAAAATTAGTGTAAAATCCTGAAACATTTATTGGGTGGAGAGAATAGGAATTGGCTGTCTTGGAATGTCAATAATGTTAAAAACTGCCATTAGGATTTAGGTTATGAGCATACTGAATTTATAATCTAGTTAGGGCTTTCACACCTTGAGTAAAATTTAGCTATGTGTGCTCTGATCACTGTATTGTGTTCTGTGTACCATTTCATGTCATATTTTCAAACTGATTATTGCTGACATACATACGCTACTGACTTCTATATGTTGATTTTACATCTACTCACTTTTTAGATTTTTTTTTTGAGACTAGGTCGCACTATTTTTGCCCGTGGAACCGTAGGTTCATGTTGCCCAGGGTACCACAGACTCCAGCATTCCCCAGCCTTAGCTTCCTAGTAGCTAGGATTACAGGCGCGCGCCACCATACCCAGCTATTTTTTTGGAACTAGGTCTCGCTGTGTTACCCCGAGTGGGACTCGAACTGCAATCCCAATCCCTGGTCCCTGCTGCAGCTTTCTAGGCTGCCACTTACAGGCACACACCACCATGCCCAGCCTGATTTTTTTTTTTTTTTTTTTTGAGACTAGGTCCCCATCTACTCACTTTTTAGGATTTCTTATTAGTTCTAATAATTTTTTTACATTATTCTCTTGAATATTCTAGGTACAGGATTCTAAAATCTGTAAATACTGGCAGTGCTGAAATTGCATTCAACACTCATATTTTCATTCTTTTGTTTACTGGATGGCTGCTACACTGGACAATAATGGTGAGACCTGGTATGTCTGTCTTGTTCCTGAAGTTTAGCAGAGAACAGTGATTTGGAATATTATACATCTGATACATCAAATAAGAAGAATCAAAAGAAATATGAAAAGCAATCTGTTATTTGTGAATCTTTCTGAATCTTTCCTATTACAAAATTGCTTTTCAACAGTTTCATCTATAAAAGTGCACCTGTGTTAGTATTTTCCAAGAGATCATAAACATGTTAAAAATCATGACGTATGTTTTTACTTCAAAAATACTATGTGGTTGAAATTAATGAGTGAGACACCAAAGTTTGAAAATTAATTTAATATAAACTGGCTCACTATTTGCTTACATGTTTTCCAGTACACTGGGACAGTATATTAAAATTAAAGCAAGTGCAATGCTCTCATACTCCAGGATCTTTTCTGTCATGTCAGAAGTGAAATAGGGATTTGAGAAGAAATGTTTGCATAAGAATACAATTATTTTCCAGGATAAATTGGTGTTACATTTATGAGGACAACTTTCCATGACAGTATATTATTACTTCATTCACTGCTTTATAATACTGATTAATTTCTTTTCCTACTTCTCAGAAAAAAAAACATATAATATATATGTACGAAGTATATACCTAAAATATTTATACAACATTCCTGCTGGAAATATTAAGGATCAGCAAGTCCTGCTATTTCATTGTATATTTCCACCACACATAATTTTATACTTCTGGATTTTTGTTTTATTATTAACAGTTAACTGAGGAGTTTAACACAAAACAAAACAACCCCTGCCCTTGGTTCAGAAAATATACTTTAAAAATTTAGATATGAAATAAATAGTGTCGGTTGATTACAACTGGTTTTTGTTTTCTTTGTCTCTTGTTTCACAATTAGAAATGACTTGAGGCACTCTCAATTATGACATCTGATATGAATATCTATTTACGGACATCTACTCATTTAGGACAGTTAAATGAAAATCTTGAGTACGCAGTAACATGTATTTCCCTAGTTCATTTAACATTTTTCACCACTGTCAACTTTTGACTATGCAATAAGAAAAGAGCAAAAAAAGTTTATCATCATGGATGGGGATATGAGCAGATTTAAATTTAAATTTACCTGAACCAGAAGTGTAATTGGGCCACTTTTATCCACTTCTAGTATTTCTCCATTCTTAGTGCCAACTAAAATATGACCATGTCCTAATGATATGGCACGTATAGATGGGTTATCTTCCAGGAGAAGACCTGAAATGTCAACAGAGCTGTCTGTATAGGCATGAAGTAACTACAACTCAAGGGAGTATACATTGACAATGACGATATCATAATAAAGCAAATGACCTTACAAGGCCATTCCATGGCTGTTTTCACTTTTTTTTTTTTTTTTTTTTGAGACTAGGTCTTACTATTTTTGCCCATAGAACCACAGACTCATATTGCCTGCGGTACCACAGACTCAAGCAATCCCCAGCCCTAGCTTCCCAGGTAGCTGGGATTCCAGGCACGCGCCACCACGCCCAGCTATATTTTTTTAGAACTAGGTCTCACTATGTGCCCCCAACGGGACTCAAATCGCGATCTCTGGCCCCAGCCATGGCTTCCTAGGCTGCTGCTTATAGGCATGTGCCACCATGCCTGGCCTGTTTTTGCATAGAGTTTAAGTGTCCTAATACATGCACTGCACTATCTTCCAGTTATTCAGTCTCCAAACTTCAAAAGTAAGTACTAGCTATATGAGGCTGGATCAGTCCTAGCTTCCTACCACCATTTTGACAACTGAAGTGGAGCGAAGCATCCAAGAAGAAATGAAGAGACTGGGAACATGAGTCTATTGGCAGGTACCTGGAGGGGGCAGGTGGGAGGAGGGAGAGCAAATTTCAGGCACAAGTAATGATGGACAGAGAGGCTGGAGGCCAGAGAGTGTGATGAAGCATCTTAGCCGGAGAACGGTACTGAGACAGGGCTAGGGTCTGTCATGCTAGAGGCAGGCCAACAAAACCCTAAGTTTGAAAACAAATTTCTGACTGGTAGTAAACGCGACACTCAGGCGGCAATTTTCTTTGGAAATTAAAACTTTCAAAAGGAAAAACTAATAACATTATTTGTTACAATAATTAGATTCCTATAACTGTTAATTATTACCATCAATATTCCTATTCTTAGTTAACATTTTTACCAGAATAAGTAGACTCCTGAAAGGACAGAAGTGACTCTGGACTCCTGATAAAGGACTGCTCCCATTTAACTCTGAGGCCTACCTGGGAGAGCAGGAAAAACCAATACTGCGTGTCCCACTGCAGCAGCTACGCATGACAGTGAGGAGTTAGGTTTCTGCCCACAAAGCTAAACCTCAGATCACCTTTAGATCCTGGGGCCAAAGCAGCTCGCTTTATCGCGTAGGTCTTGAGACAGCGCTCAAAGGCATCGTCCCAGAGAGCCACCACACCGTCTTTCCCTCCAGTGACAAACCCCTAGAGAAGGTTCACATTAACAAAAATAAATAAATAAATAAATAAATAACCTTCATTATATTGAAAAATTTGAGAGAAACAAACATTTAAAATAAGAAATTCATTTGAAACAAAAAGAGACGGGCGTAAGAATCTACTATGCTTTTTAAGACATCTGCATGGAATCTGTAAAAATATTACAGTAACACTGAACAGTCTTAGGCTACAGTTCTAAAAACACAGATTGTATACAGTACTGAAAGCTAGTGCCATCCTGTTCTGCAGGTTACATATATTCCCCTGGAAGCTTTGCGATCCGTCCTTTGGGGGAAAAAAGGGGTAACAACAATAGAACTTCGTATGACTTGGTGATAATTACTGATCACTTACTACGTATCAAAGATCGCATGAGATAATGACATATATATCCACTTTCTTTTTTAGACAGCAGACCTACTCACACTGCATAGAGCAGTCTGAAAAGAAGTAATAAAACAAGAAGACTCTTCACATAGGTCATTATTGGGTAGCACAAATACTGTGCCTGCATTTAACTTAAAGTCTCTTCAGGTTACTTACTTTTTCTAAAGCGTGCATACTAAACACTGGCCCATCATGTGCCTTCACTGTTTTCACGAGGAAGACGTCTCTCCACACGCACACGTCTCCCGTGGCTGTCCCGGAGAAAGCCATCTCTTCAGTCCATCCGTACACCGCACACATCATTGTGTCGTTCTTCCCCAGTGTGCCCACGTAGCCTTTTCTTCCAATCAGTCCTCCCCCTGGTGCACAGAAATATAAAAGTGCCACTCACAGAATGTATGAAAATAGGGAGCAATAAAATTTCCATTGCTATCTGAACAGAAGGCCATGAGACAGGACGGAGAGTCAAAAAGAGAAAAGGGAGTTTCTCAGTAATGTGGGCAACTCCTTGTCTGCTGAGGCGTATCTGTGGCTGCTTTAAACAGGCCACAGGAAAACACCTACATCAGTTTAAATCAGTCTTCAGCACTCCCAATTCTTCAAAATTTTCATTATAACATTTAATACAAAAATGACACCAAAAAATATAATGAACACCAGTATATGCACCATCGATTGGTATCGTTACTAAAATAACCAAAACACACCATTCTCACCTTTTTCCTTCCCTCCACTATTCTGAATGTGATGCTGATTATCTCACACATTCCTTTACTACTATTCATGAATTCTTAGGCAATATATATTATCTCCCATATTTTAAATATTTTCTGTAAGTACCATCTAGCAGTATTATTTCAGAACTTGCCCTTTCACCCGCAATTTATTACGGAAATTTACAGACAGAACAGAGCTCAGTTTCTCAGAGAGCAGAGAAGATCTGGGGTAGGAGGTATGCAGCTGCCTTTCAGACTCAGGCCCAAGTCAGCTTTAACTTAGTTTACATAAAACTATGCATGAATCCATATTAATTAAGTGGTTTGTTTATTTTCCACTTGGCTAATGAACTTTTAGGCTCAAAATCCCAAAAGTTAGGAAGTTTGTTCACCAAAGCTTTAACATTTATCCTCTAATGGTTTCATTTCCAGTCTACTATAAAAACTGAGGGAAAAAAGTGATTCAATTGCAAATCTTTTCAATTTTAAGGGTACTTTTTAAAAAGTCTCTTATTTCTAGCAAATTTAGTTACTTTTCTTTGAGACAAAAATAATCAGCATTACTTGATAGACATTTGTTACTTCAAGTTACCATAACATCCAAATTAAGTTTTCTTTTACATCATTTCATAAAAGTTTTATTTAAATGTACAGGATTGAAAATTACAAATGCAAATATACTATTTCTTACTTTTTAATCATATATGATCTGATGAGTTTGTGATAAAATATTGAATCCAAGTATGAAAATGTATCACTTTTATGTAGTTTACAATCTAAAAGATACCTAAACTTACAAAATATATTCACCAAGCAATTTCACTTTTCTTATATTTAAATATTTTATCTAAGGGTTTAAATGCATGAGACATTCACATTGAGTTGCTAGAATTTATTAGTATATATTCTATTTGGAAAAGATACACAGTAATTAAGAGTTACAAGTGAGTACAGAAACATAATATTTTGTTGCTACATTATTTTATACATATGAACAACTGTTACAAAAGTTTCAATATTCAGTTTAGATGAAAAAATATTAACAGAAGAAAATAATTTGACTATCACTTGATTAATATCAGAAGTTAAACCCCTTTACAAATCTGAATACTGTATACTATATTAATACACCCAACTGAGGACCATAAAATAAATCTTGTATTTGCTCAATATGTACCAAGATACTATGAATCATTAAAAAAAACAAAACTTTTTGTTCTGGATAATTTTAAATTTTCATAAAAGATGCAAAGATAACTCAGAGTATTGTCCTTATTCTCCTCAACCACTTTCTCCAAATAACCTGATTGTGGACTATTTATCAAAATGAAGAAGCATGTTTGAAGTCCGGACCACTGACTGTAGACGTCCGTTAGATTTTACATGTTTCACCACAAATGTCTCTTTTCTGTCCCACAATCCAATCTAAGATACCACAATGCAATTAAATTAATTTCTAAAGTAATAATTTCTTACATTTCAAAGTAATGAGAATAAGCACTTACCCGCTCGGCGCCAGAATTTCATGTGTTTAATCCCAACTGTGATTAATTTATCAGGCACATAGGGGTTCATCTTCACCACAAAAATCTTATCTTTACTTCCTCTGAAATAAATATTAAAATAGTTTCAATCCTGAAAGTGAGCATCTCCTGTAGTCATCTTTTGCCTAGTCCATACCCATCTTGAATGGCCACTGAATCGGCCCATGTACGTTTCAGGTTCAAGCTCTATGATCATGCGCTTGTCCATCTGTTACTGTGTCATTATTTCATTATACTAACTCTTTTCAACAGAATCCCAAGATAGGAGAGAGAAGGGAACTCCTCTGAACAGCACCTGTTGCACCCACTGTACACCATCTATGGGGAAACTTTTGTGACATGAAGAAGCTAGAAAATCACTCTGTATAATACTTTGTTGTAGCTTAATTATAAACTTTCCAAAAATAGTTTCTTAAGCTACATTGTCTGTATTTTCTGAAAAAAAGAATGCAACTATATATATATATATATATATATATATATATTTCTATTTTAAAACTGTATTATTTTTGTTGAGAGAGCAATGCTTGAGTTGGCAGTTTAAACTGTTGTACACTGTTGCATGTGACTAAGATATAGGTTCACACCAACTTAAAAGTATGTAACTATGCCATACCCACAACCATATTCCCCACCACAGCTCTTCAAGCCCTCTCAAACTTTGCCTCCCATGCTCCCTTCCTCCCCATTATGCCAAGCAAAATAATCAGAAGGAGAAAGAAAAATACCAGATAATTTAACTTATGGACTATAGAGTAAGCAAAATAGTCAAAAATTTATATTTTTAACACCCAAATTTAAAGAGAATAGGAAGCTAAAAAATTCATTTCTGACATTGCTGACTACTTTCTTCTATAGAGCAATTACTAATACTTATTGTTATAAAAATACTATATACCCACTGTAGAAAATGAAGAATTTAACAGAAAATAAAAATAATCTGTAACTTCTTTTGTGACATTTGTATATATGCATCTATCACTCAAATATATAGGCCATTTATTATGCTGTTCATCTGCCTAACATAGTTATAATTCACCTTACCTGCAAAAAGAAACTTTAGATAACAGCTATTTCCAATGTTATTATTATTGTTACTATAAAAGGGGGATTCACAAGGAAAAAACTGACAAGTGAGTCCTGAAATCATTTGCTTTTTTACCATGATTATACTGCTTACTCGACGGCGATAAAGATGGGAAGTTTGCTTGATTACATCAGTTTCAATTTAGACATCTTTAAAATCTAAAGCAATTTCAGTATTATGCCAATGAGATATCGAGTTCTGCTTTTACCTGGCTACTGAAAGTTTCTCTCCTTTCTTCCAGTCCCACAGCACAACAGTGTGGCTATCATCGATGCCAACAGAAGCCAAACGTTTCCCGTCCGCTGTGAAAACGAGACACATACACTGACCATGAACATTCAAAAGACAAAAAGTCAGTATGTAGTCAAAATCACACCATCATTTAAAAATTTTATAAAATAATGTTAAATGCTCATCATACATACGGCTCTAACAAGAGATCATAACTGATAAGAGCAGCTTCTCAAAACATCTAAATGTATCTGCATTCTCTGATGTCACTTCTATCCACCAGTTAGGAAGGGGGTGGGGGGGGAAGGAGGATAAGTGCAAAAAAAGATTAAAAAGTGAGAAGGAAAAGAAACATTAAGGAAGAAAGAAAAGATTTATTTTCACTAAAGTTACCATGAGAATGCCAATGTGACATAATAACTTTTGAAAGTGATTCAAATGAAAAAGATGTAGGTTACAACTATGCAATGCTAACAATGATATCTTCATAAAAATCAAATATTTTAGATCACTACTATCAGGCAACAATGAATGTGTTCATGGAATGGGCAGACATTAAAATAACTGAGCTAGGTCAGTCATGCTGATAGGTAAGCACACACTTACAGGTTGTAAGGTTGTAAAGGTTCAAATCTTATAAAATGCTTGTCACTCAGCCAGAACTTTTTACGAATTTCATTTAGTTCTTTATCACTAATAGAGGTATTTTTCATATGGATCCTCTTAGTTTTGCCATTCACTTTCTTACTCTGACTTTAAGCAGATTCTTGGTTGTATAAATACATTTACTGCCTTCTTCCAAACTGCTACAGATAATTAATTCACTGTAACATTAGTCAGAAGCATATAGCACTCATTTAACTTTCTCTTAATATAAAGTTTACTGTAAGTGCTATTTTTACCTCTTCCTGATCTACACCCTACCTTTCACTGTATACCTGTAGTTGTCAAACCTTTCAATGCACAGCAGAGTTAACATGGTCGGAAATGATTTTGATATAATAGTTTTGAATTGCAACATCATAGAAATGCAATAAGCAGATATTTCATGTCTCACTTCTTTATTCCTTAGCTTTTCTTAGCTATTTCTTAGCTTGCACCCTTAACATTTCAAAGTTTATTTTGCAGCTGTAAAACATTAAATGAGATTCAAGTTTATCCAAAATAAGAGACAGAGGTAGCAATTTTTTATTTTAACATATTTATGTTAATAGGTATTAAAATTTATACTCACTAAGTTATAATACACAAGCTAGCAAACCCACATTTTCATAGGTATGATCAGTCAGGACAATAGAATGCACATTTAGTAAAAATTGTGTTTGTCATAGTCCAGTGATACATTAGGCACACTGATTTACACTAAAATGCTATGGATTTTAGTCTGGATTTTAGTCTAGATTCTAGATTTTTTGTCATTTTTATGAGACAGAAAATAGTCTTACCTGAGAAATCAACAGCACAGACTCCATATTGGTGACAGCCCTTTAATATTGACAATGGTTTAATGGTCTCTGTATCCCATATGTGAATTGAGGGCTCTCTACCTACCTAAGGTAGAAAGAATTATAAAAGCCATTTTATATCATTAAATCATGCATTTTCACAACTACCAAAAAACAATATAATGGGATTTTACAGTCTTTGTCATATTTGCTATAGATATTCATAATATAAAAAATAAAGGCAGATTAAACATGTGACTGACTTTTTTTTTAATAGTTGTTTAAAAGCTAATTAGGCTAGGCTCTGTATTTCTAGGAATGTTCTAGAATTCTGAGCTCCCAAATTTTTCCATATATTTCATTGGTAAAGATAACACTCACTGAACACCTATTGTTGGCACTGTCCCCATGCTAGATAGACTGCACATTAGACACTCAGGTAAATCTGGCAAACTCACTGAGGAAATAAAGTATGACCAATTAAATGAGAACACCTGGTAAGATATGCTTAATGGGAATGAAAAGGTGGTAGAGAAAAACTTCATGGAAGAGATAATACTTGAGCCGGGTCTTAAGAAAGGACAAGAGAAAGAGAAGCAAATAAGCACACACCAAGCTAAGATACTGGTGTAAACAAGGCTACAAAGGAACTAGAAACACCAAACATGCAAAGTAGATGCTGAAGAGACAGTTTTTGTTGACACTGTACAGGTCAACGATCGACACTAATTTTTTAAAATATTAGTAGCACTGTTTTCAGCATGTAAGATGCAGAGAGGTTCAGGGTCATGTCCTTCTGATATCTGCCATCACCCCACACCCCGCCAAGGCATCCACAGCCACCATTATCCACCCAGCCCCTCTACACTTTGCTAGTCACTGACTCCTTTCTTCTCCAGGAGCCCCAGTTCAGCAATTTTATTTCTGGGGTACACTGTTGACAATTATTTTCTTTATAAGGATAGAGACGTAGCAGTTTTGTCTACAAGGGCAACTCCTCAAGGAATATAGTTGTCAATTGTTGAGTGGTTTTATATCAGACGCAACAACAACACTGTAATCAGCCATTGTTCTGCTGTGTTACTCAGCCCAAGTTTTATGTTTGTTAAACTTCTGTGGGATTTTACATTTTTGTAACTTCCCAGTACCATTCTCTCTTGGTTCTCTGGTCTCCTTGACGCTTAGACTACTGAGTTTCCATCACAATTCCATCATCCTTCCCTTACATACAACACTCCCTTACATACACATTGAAGGGCTATTGTTAACGCTCAGTTCTTTCCATTCTGGATCTTTGCCCTGCAATTATCTCACTTCCAGTTTAAATAGTTAAGTCAAGAAATGACTCCCAAATCTTACCCTCTAGTCCCTAAAATTCTTCTTCTGAATTCAAAATTTATCTTTCACATGGAAAGTGTAATGAAGAAAATGATTAACATGAAAAGTGTAATGAAGAAGAAAATGATTAACATGGATTAACAAGTACTGAGAACTCATGCGCTGGAACTATTCTAAGCAGCTTACACGCACTGACGCAATCAATTCTGGAGCGGCACGGATGCTGTGCTCACTTGAAGAGATGCAGCAAAAGAGGTACAGAGAAGCTGGGTTATTTTTCCACAGCTAATAAACAGAGAAGTTGAATTTTAACACCACGTTCATTCTGGTTAAGGTAGTAACAGAATTTTATCAGCGCACACTGTGTGTGGTCTCTCAGGTAAAAGGTGGAGAAGTTAGGGGTTAGATTCCCTATCCTACCTCTTAAGAGGAGGAGCAGAAATTAGATAAAGTTGGAGGACTGAGGACTGAATGAAAGTGAAAGGGGAGAATTTTCCAAGATGGGAAGTGGTGGGCTTGGTGTGAAGATAACATTTGTGGAGGTTTGAAACTCTAATCCCCAAAGTAACACACATCAACTTTACCACGATAAGCATAATTTTTAAGCAAAATATAAAGCAGCATTATACATATGGACAAATTCTCAATAGCTCAGAAAACAGAAACATGGTTTACAAGAAATGGTAAGAGATTAAAAGAGGTGCCCGGAGAGGCCGACTAGTAGGTAAAATGCCTCAGGTCACACATTAATGAGCTTAGACATTTGCCTCAGCTACCAGAATCACTGGAGCCATTCAGAAAGAGTGTGTACAACAAGATGTCTTATTCCATGTTCCTAGCACATTATCCTGGTAAATAGCATGTGCTCTATGAATGTTTTTGAATGGATGAAGGAGAAAAAGGGAGGGATTAAAGAAAGGGAAGGAAGAAAGAGGAGCGGGAAGATGGAAGAAAGAACAAAAGGAAGTTTTCTCCTCTTTCAGAAAAGTTGTATCAGGTGATTTAAGCTGCCCACTCCTGCCATACAACTGAAGTTATCCCAGTTATGTACCAGAAGGTACATCTCTTCAGTTTTAAAATCAGTCATACCAAGAGCTTTAAGTTTTTACCACTTACTAAGAGGTCTTTGAACAAATTATGTAATTTCTTGAAACCTAAAGTACCTTACTTCTGAACTGTAGGGAAATAATTTCGCTTTCAGAGAGGTGAGACTAAATATACACGAAGACAAGCGCTTACATAGAGTAAGAGTTTATAAAGAGCACCCCTCCCCTTCCTTCCGTAAGAACACCTTGGTAGCCCAGCACTTTTCAGCGTTTTCTGTTTCAACAGTTCTGTTTCCTACTTTGGCAAACCTGGATAAATTTCCAGAATGTTGATTAAATAAAATATCATCATCCTGTTTGTCCCAGAACACTTCTTAGAGAACTCATTTCAAATAACTAGAGAAACCCAACTTCTAGTATCTGTTTTCTATAACTTTTATTCACAAGCTTAAAAAAAAAATCTATTATTTTTCTGAAACAAAGATGATGGAGCTCTTCCAAATAAGAATAATAATAATAATGAAAACAGTAAAATTATAGGGAAAAGGTTAGGATACATTTTATTTGCAATGCAAAAATAAAATCTCATTATAAAGAACCCTCTTCATTTCCTAGAACACAATTTTATAGACTAGGCTAACTTTCAGTCTAAAGGTGTAGTCTACCTGGCCTGTTGCCACGTAGTCTTTCAAGGGATGGATGGCTAGGCAGAGAATATCATCATCGTGACCCAGGTAAAAGCGCTGTGTGTTCTGCTGTCGATTGTAAATGACACCCACTGCTGCCACATGGTACACAATTTCACCAATTTGCGTATAAAACAGATTACTTCGACAATCATAACCTCTGTAACTAAATATAGAAAAACATACAAAATTAACTTCCCATTTACAAGAACACTGAACAATGAAACAGACAAATTTCTGATTCCATCGACTTTCATAAATTGTTCTGATTAAAGAGCTAAATCCAGGTTACAGTGAATGAAAGCAGCAAGGTATAGAGGAGTGTAAACAGCATACTACTATTTGCATTAGTGTTAGGTTTATATAAGACAAAAAGTGGTTTTTTTTTGTTTGTTTGTTTCAGTAAGAAGTGAAAAGATATAGAAAAGAAATGCACTTGCATTTCTGAAACTAAGGAACATGATTGCCCTCAGAGGGGTGACTAAGGATTGGGAAGGTACAAGTGGGAAGATTTTCTAAGTGCCACCTTTCATCCATGTTGAAGCTTCTAACCATGAAAATATTGCAAGAAAATGTTTTAACGACATTTAAAAAATATACACACGCCAAAGTAGCTGTATCTTCTTAAAATGGTCAACATTTTACAGTCACCTCTTTGTGCTTCAAAGATAAAACAATGGCATAGAAGCAATGTCAATTTTAACAATGGGGGAAAATACTTTAAAATACTTTTACTAAATATTAGTTATTATGGTCAGCTGGGTAAGAAAATGACTGCCTGGTGAAAGAAAAGAGTCAGATTGGACAACCTGTTGTTGGCAGGAAGAAATGTGAAATCTGCTTGCCAGATGGACTATGAAAACTCAGGAACTATGTTTGATTAAAATAAGGCAAAAGTGCTCATGTCAAAGGCCACCACAAAATCACTCAAATTAGATATATGAGATTAGATATATAGAGATGATAGTCTCACATTTTATTAGTTTTACTGAAGAAAAGAGATCCATTTGCATGACAGACTCAAGAAAATATAGTTTTTAACTTAATAAACATTTATACAGTGTTTATTATATGTATGATAACGTTCTAAGTTAACTACAAGTATTGGCATGTTTATCCTCATCAGAAGTAGGAACTAGTATCTCCATTTTATGGATGAGGAAAGCAGAAGCAGTGAAAGCTTAAGTGATTTGCTCAAAACCACACAACTGGTCTATGTGAACCAAAATTCAGACACATAAAGGAGAAATAGTCATTTTATACCCGTGAACAAAATGTAACTGAATACTATTTCCTGGAGCCCGTTCTTTTCTTTTAGAAGTACCACCTTTCTGTTTCTCTTTGCATTGTTCTTTAAGCTGAGGTAGATCTTCTTTGTAAACCTTTAAACAACAAAAGTGGAATAGTCTTAGAATATATACTAATAAAGGTGTTTCCAGATTCCTAGATAAACAGTGTGGTTACTGTTGATCACAAAACTTTAATAACTGTCTTAAAAATTCTAAGGCAAAGCCTTGGAAATTAATGCACATTTCCTATTCATCACACTGACAAACTCATGTTTAGTGTTCTAGGGGCTTTTTATACTTCTTAAGAAAATATTTTAATGGGAATAAATGGGAGTGTACTGTGATTCAACTGCAAGGCAACTACTTAGTATATCAAGATCTAACTACAGAACATTTCACACAAGTGAACTTTAACTCTTAATGGGGAGAAATGAAAAACCACATTATTTCTTGGAAAATTAGAAGTGACAAAAGATGATGAGAAGAGAGTGAGGAGCAGGGAGAAACAACAGAGAAAAAACTAGAGTTTCTAGGAGGCTTGAAATTACCTGCCGACGGTAGGTGAGCTGAGTCTCTTGCTCAATTTCAGAATCGAGTTCGGGAACGTCAGACAGATCTGAATCTGACTCGTCACTGTTGGAGTCAGCCAAGCTCTCTGTGATTTTTCAAAAGGAAGATGTTATTTCTTTAGAGATGAATAGATTTCAAAGTAGCACTACGAAATTAATGATGGAGACAACTGTGCCAACTGACACAGAGACAAGCCACAGGACAATCATATGAAAATTACCAATTCAACGGACACAGATGTCAGTAAACTGGACTACAGATCATATTCCTATCCACTCACTGCAAACGCAAAGCAACTTTAACACATTCACAATTCAGATGTGTTTCATATATTCACACATACTTTTCTCCACCGGATGGTGCTAATTGATCAGTTTATGAAGCTCACCAAGTATCACCAGTGGTATATGCTGGTATGAACCTGTTAAACTACTTCACTGGCTCCCCAAACACCACATCAAAACTAAATATCTGTGCAAATATAAGTGAATATAACCTACAATTAACACAAAAACATAGCTGGAAAAAATTACATAAATGCAACTGTGAGCTGGTATAATTTATCTTTGTCAAAAATACCATACAAGAAACCTAGATACTCATCTTCCAGAGTAGACATTGTTTCGCTAAAGATCCTGTTTTCTTCACTATGATTTGAAAGATTAAAAGACAAAGAAATGTGCTTTGCATTTCACAGTATGTAACAAATGACATTAAACAAAGGCCTAATATTTTAAGGTTTCCACTAATAATGAACCATACTGTTAACTGATGAGACTAAATTACATGTCAATAGCAAAATTGTTATCTGGGGGTTATTGAGGAGTTATGTGACAAAGACATTTTGTAGGCAGTGTACCACTCACCTTGGGGTGCTATGTGAAGAGCATCTTTTAGTTTTCTCTCAGGAATAAACTTCCACTGAAAGACAGAGTGATCTGCTCCCCCAATAGAAATGACCCACTGATAATCATGTGACCATCTGACATTGGTTACATGTGCCGAATGGCCAATATATTTTTTAAACTTGGCCCCTGTAACCAAAAAAAAAAAAAAAAAAAAAAAAATCCACCTTTAAACTAACAAATGCCAGCACACAAAAAAATTGCTTCAAACCATCTCTCTACCTGAACCAATGTACACTCCTTACTATCAAAGGGGTAATATGTTTATTTGGTAAATTACTGAATCAACAAAATGAATGAGTTAACATCAAGGGATATAAATCTTTTTTCTACTGATCCACAACATAATTTGGTAGGAACCACAAGAGCCCTGAGGGATTATTTTACTGCTTTGATGACAGCGTGTAGTCACAAGGGGATCAAACTGTTTTCATATCAAGATATTTGAATGCTTCATCTGAGGCCTTTGATCCTAAAATTCTACCAGTCTACTCTACTTTTAGCACAAGAAGCTAAAGGATCCTTTTAAAATGTAAGTCTTCAATAAAATACTAGCAAACCAAGGACAGCAACATACAAAGGATTCCAGATGCAATGGGATTTATACCAAGAATACAAGGTTGACTCAATATACCAAAGAAATCAATGTATCAGAACATCTTAATCAAAATCAGATATGCTGTTCAGCTGGGCACGGTGGCACATGTCTTTAATTCCAGCTTTTTGAGAGGTGGAGGCTGGGGATCATTTGAGTCCATGGGTTCGGGACTACCCTGGGCAACAGAGCGAAACCTAGTCTCAAAAAAAATAGCCAAGGTGTGGTGGCAGGCGCCTGTAATTCCAGCTACCTGGGAAGCAGAGGCTGGGATCGCTTGAGTTCATGGGTTCAGGACTACCCCAGTCAACATAGTGAGACTCTTAAAAAAAAATCAAATATGCCCAGTTGTTGCAACAATATCCTTTCTAGTCATTTAAAAACAATCTACATAATGTGTCTAATGTTCTTCCATTTCATTTCATTTCATTTCATTTCATTTCATTTCATTTCATTTCAGACTCACCATGATGAGCTTTGTGCACAGGAACACTACCCTTGAGTGTCTATCAGTTCTCTCATGAGTAATGTTCAGTTGTATCAATCACCAGGCTACGGTGCTATATACCAGATTTCCTCTTTGTGAAGAAATAGCTGTGCTTGCAGTTAATAGGGAAAAAAAATCTATGCGATGACAGGAACGACTTGTGTAGTGCTAAGTTTAGACAACATTCTCTATAAATTTATTTCCATAAACTGGGCATATGGCAGGATTACGATTGAACATAGGTTTTAATATATTTTGTTAAATTTCAGTAACATCTTAAGAGTTTTTACTGTGTAAGTCCTTCACGTCCTTAGTTAGAAGAACTCCTAGTTACATGATTCTTTTTGAAGTAATTGTGAATGAACTATTAATTTTTTCTTCTCATTTATATATAAAAATGTAATCAATTTTTACAAGTTGATTTTATAGCCTGCCATTTTGTTGTTTCACTTATTGCTTTGAAAGAGTTTTTTGACAAGATCTTTAGTGTTTTCTAGATATAATATATCATACTGTCTGGAAATAGTCATAATTTTACTTCCTTTCCAGTCTGCATTCCTTTTATTTCTTGTTGTCTGACAGCTTTAGCTAAAAACCTCTAATTTCAATTGAACAGAAGGGGCAAAACAGTGGCATCTAAGTTGATCTTGATTTTAAAGTGAAAGTTTTTGGTTTTTCACTTTTAAATAGCATTATATAGGCTAGGTTTGTGATACATGATCTATATGAGGTTGAGGTACGTGTCTTTCCCTATTTTATGCTGCGGTGTTATCATGAATGGGTGCCAAATTTTGTCAAATGTCTTCTCTATGCTATTGATATTAGACACACTGCTTTTTTTGATGTATTACATTGGCTGAGTTACTTATTAAACCATTCTTGTATCTTTGGGGTAAAAATCCACATGATCATGATGGATAGTTCTTCTAATACACTGTTCAATTTGAGTATTTTGTATAATACTCATTAGTGGTATTGGTTTGTAGTTTACTTGTGTCATCTTTGGCTTTGCTACTAAGACAATGTTGGCATTCAATGTATTCTGGAGCATTTCCTCTTCTTGACATCCTAAAATAATCTGAGCATGATGCTATAAATTCTTCCTTAAAGGTTTGATAGAACTCACTTGCTAAGTATCATTTTGGAGTATATGTCTGTTACCATTTCAACCTCCACAATTGTTAACTGGCATATTCAACCTTTTTTCTTTCTGGGTTAGCCTTGGTAAAGGTATTGTTCCGTAAATCTGCTCATTGTATGACTCAAACTATTTTAGCTGCTCCCGTGTCATCTTTTACTAACTTGCACTTTAACGTTTAACCAACTGCTCTCATCAATTAACCACTATAGATGTTGATGATCTAAAATATACACTTACTGTACCTCATATAAGATTCCAAACAATGGTAGAGAGTAATCTGAAAATTGATTATCAGAATAACTTTGCTTCCCTTGAATAGTAAGTGTACTTTCTAAGATATAATGAAAATTGTCTGTGCCATATTCTCAGGTTTCCGGAAAACACATTCACGTTTGATGTTTAATAACTGCTATTTTCTTTACCTGGTTTTCATATGGTGCTTCTATTTACGTATTTAATTTATGTAATTACTTCAAGAATTTATGAACTTGCTATAGGCCTACTTAAATACTTTATGGAACAAGGCATGGGATAAATTGTTAATACAGCATTTCATTTACTTATTCCCAGATCTATGAAATGACTAATACTACTTTTGAAGACATTTAAGAAAAGCAGGTGATATATAAAATATGTATAAAATGGTCAATGACAAGAATTCCTTAGTTTTCATATATCCCACTATTACAGAAATAACAAATATGGAAAAAAATATATGCTAAAATATAAGCAAAACCACACATACTAACACATGAAAGTCAAGCAACAAAATCAAAGATTCCAAACTATAACCTGAATTTGTACAGTTGATATGTAGTCAGAATTTTTGGGAAAGACATGAAAAACATGTCTCCTAAGAGATACATGTTCAACAATTTGAATTATTACAGATAAGTCATAAAATGTATATCATTGCATAGCCTGACTATATGAAACAATTCTGGAAGTGGGGAAATAATGATTTTTTTTAAAAAAGAAAGGTATAGCATTAGCTCAAATTCATCAAATATCAATTCAAAAATCATTTTTTAATAAAAATTTCACAATAAAAACAACTATAAAATGGTAACAAGTTTTGAATCAAAGAAATGAGTCAATTCTGTTCATTTTCATGAAATCCTTCATAACCAGTACTCATATATTTAAAAATATATACTTATTTATTACCTAGTTTTGATTTTCTTAAAATATTTTATGAAAGAAATTATTTAATAATATCTTGAAAGAAAAAATACCTTTTCTTAAACAAGGATATCGGAATAATTTTACAATTCCATAGTCATCAGCTGTAACTAAAACTTGGCCAATATAGTTTCCATCCACTGAATTTATATCATTGATATCTGAATACTTGGGCCAAATTCCATTTACTTCAAGGCCTGAAACACATGTCCATGAAGCCCAGTGAACATTTTTTATTTCTTCTTTATTTGTCACTTCTTTTCCTCCTAAAAGTAAATCATAGTCTTAAGTTAAGAAGCTATTTCATTCGATTTTTACTCAAGCATAAATTATACCAATAATATGGCAGACTCCAAAATTTAAAGATCCTTTTACCCCAGCTAAAGAAGAATACAAGGGAAGGTAAAGAGAACGTTAATTGCAAGGACCTTAAAGAATAGTTACTACCAAAATTATTTGCATATACAAATTTGAGTATGATGTACCTTCCAAAGGAAGCTTACCAGTGTGGAGTTAACTGAATTCTATTAGACTCAAGTTACAGATTAATTACAATTAGGTAAGTTATAAGAAAAGGTAAAAGTTGTAGAAAGTGGCAAACTGTCAGGGAGGGTGGGGGGGTGAATTACAAAGATGGGATTACAAAGATGTGAAATTTATATGTAAATTATTTCTTAAAAAAAGAAAAAAAGTGGTAAACTGGGTATGAACTAAGAAAGCTAAGTTGAGAGGAGAAAGAACTGGAAAGGACCAGGAAGGAAGAGTAAGTAGGGAAGGTTCATTTACTTAGGTAAGAGGGCTTGAGCCAGTCTTTCATCTTATTAAGATCTTAGAAAATAGTGACTAATTTACTAAGCATGACACTAAATAAAGAACTGAGAACTAATATTTTCATGATTCTGTTTTTCCTACTGTTTTTAAATCTTTGATGAGTTTTTCAGATGTAGTTTCATATTTATATTATTTGAGAAAAGTTTTCAATTAGCAATAATCTCACCTCGGATAAACCTCATTGGCTACGATACTGCCACAGCGCAAACATAATCATATTTCTATTATTTGAAAAGTTTGAGACAACCACTCAAAAAAATTTAAAGCAACTTATGGTCCCACATTTATAGCAATTCTATTTAGGTAATTAGTTCCCGTCATAAAACTGGCATTTTCATTCCTAATAAACACTGGTTTGTACCACATGGAACAAAATTCAGCATAAAGCAGTTCTGTTTTCTTTCCTCCAAAGAAAGAATTTTAATGATGTACCAACATTTTTCCATACAATAGTGCAGCCATATAGAAAAGATCACAATGCCTCAAACATTAGTTGAGAGTTCCTTCGATCTTCTACATCCAAATTTAACTTATACTCTGTTCCTACTGAAGTTTCTAATATTCCATAGGCACTAAAAACTATAAATTACATAATAAAATTATATGAAATATAGAAATACTTATATATAACTATATAAAATAATATAAAATATAGACATATTTACCTGGCATTCTATAAAAAAGCCTTTTACCATGCCCGTCATTTGTCTGTAAGTATCTACTGTCCGAGGACCAGTCCAGGTGAGTGATGAAACTAAGTGATCCTACACATTCCCCCAATTTTTTATAACGCTGAGCAACTCCATAAATATCAACTGAACTGTCGTTACACCCAACAGCAAGGTATGTTCCATCTGGTGAGTATTTTAACTCATGAATTGCCTCCTTCCTATCTTTAATATGTACAACTTCTGTCATGTCTCTGAAAAGAAAAAAAAAAAGGTGATCATATGAAAAAAGTCACGACAGAATTAACTAAGTTTTCAATGAGGCTTTTCCAGTGTTTATAAACCATAAAATAAATGAGACACATAGTACTAATGCAGGAATAATTAGTTTACGCAAAAGAAATTACATGATCATAAAATATACCGGAAGAGGGAAAAAACAGAATTTCAGTTTCTAAATTAAGTAGTTTTGAGATTCAAATTGATTTTTGCGATACTACATATAAAAGAAAATCACACTTTCACAATGAGTACCATGTAAAAAATGAATTTATGAAAAATGCTTAATTATAAGCACAAATAAGTTTTTGTAGTGAGCCAAATATGCAAAATTGCATTCAGGAAGTGAGGAAGGAGGAACTGAGTTACATTATACAGTCATGCACTTGAGTCTATTTCTTTATGTAGCCACCACTAGTTATTCTTGAGAGCTTGTTTGGAGGTTCTAGCAGGGGAGCGCAGCTACTCGTATACCCTCGACCGAAGAACGGTCCGTCTCTATTCGGGGAAGGCCGTCCTCTTCGACCGAGCGCGCAGCTTCGGGAAGGACGCACATGGAGCGGTGAGGGAGGAAGGGGACACCCGCCTAGCCAGCCAGATCAGCCGAATCAACCCTGGCGATCAATGGGGTGACAGATGTCGCAGCCAGATCGCCCTCACATCCTCACCACTAGTTATTCTTATTCCAATCTCTTTGACCTTGCAATTCTTCCCAATCAGGAGCCACATAAGCAGTGAAATTAAACATTTTTTCATGATGTCTTACAGATGAGTTTTCAAAACAATACCGGTAGTATTAGTGATAGTCACGTAGGCAATTTAAAATTACTGAGTTCTCAAAGTGGTGAGGATGGTAGTAAGGATGGGGGGGTGGGGAGAGGGGAGGTGTTTGTAGGAAGAAATGAGAATTTCAAGGGACTAGGGACCTTTTTGCCACAGAAATTCCACATCATTGTCCAAAATGTATCAAATAGTTAATTCCAGAAACAAAAGTTTTTTGTTTTTTTTTGGAAACTGGGTCTTGCTATTTTTGCCCATGGAACCGCAGGCTCTCCTTGCCTGGGGTACCACAGACTCAAGCAATCCCCAGCCTCAGCTTCCCAGGTAGCTGGGATTACAGGCGCGTGCCACCACGCCCAGCTATTTTTTGGAACTAGGTCTCAGCTACGGGCCCCAGGCGGGACTCGAACTGCGATCCCTAGCTCCTGCCGCTTCTTAGGCTGAAGCTTACAAGCACGAGCTACTGTGCCCGGCCCAGAAACAAAAGTTTAAACGAATGTTTCCCAGTATTTTAAATCTCTTTTTGCTGCATTATATACTTGGATTCAACTGAAATGCATGGTACTGTGACTCCATATCATGTGTCTTTAACCAAGAACCTACACATTATACTAAAAGTCACAGCTGAGAGTCTATCCCTAACCATATACCACTGGTCCGTTTCTCAACTTGCCCACCCTCCTTCCCCCTTCCCTGCGGGAAACCACTGAAGTTTCTAAAAGGACAATCTAGAGCAATCACACTTGAACTTCTCCCTGTAATACTAAGTACTAATTTAACCTTGTTGTAGACGCTAGGGATGCAGAAACAAACGCCCCTTCTTCTGGGAGCAATAAAGTAATTGCCCTTAATGACTGATATAAAGTGGTAAGTGCTCAAATGGTACATGGGAGGTTCTGTGGCAATACCAAGACAGAGTTGGCATAAACACAGCATGGGGCCAAGAAGAGAGACATCTATTTTGAGCATAAAACCTGAGGAGTTTTAAAAAGAGAAGCTTGGGCTTTCCTCTGGTGTTAATTCTAAAGAAAGAAAGGAAAATTAGTCCCTTAGTTTAAAAAAGGTGAACAAAACAAATTTAAAAAAAAAAAAAACCTATTTTAAAAAAAGATTCTCTGGTTAACATTTTTGCCTTCGACCCTGCAACTTGCAAGGTCCTCTTCCTATGCACAGACTTGTGCAACTGCTGCTACCATGTCCAGCCACTCCTTCACATTTTAATTAAATCCTTGTGTTTAATTTCCGTTGGCTCCATCATCTATCCATCCATCTCTTCATCTAGCTCTATCTAGATGGAGCGTGATCTTTAAGGAAACAACAAAGCAGTTCTCTTGTCCACCTGTGACTATGCTAGTGCCTCTCATTTTCTTCTTTTCTGAACAAACATGTCCTTTTAAAATGTGAAAAGCAACAAAAACCCTACAAACAAAGCATTTGATAACTTTTACTTTTTATGCCTCTTTTATTGAAAATGTCAGTTCTCACCTTACAAACATTAATTAGAATGCTCTTCAAAAATTCCCCAGATTTTGATATTTTCTGGTAGCTTTACTGTTCTAGAGACTTTACTGCTCCCATTTTTAAAGTTAATGGGTTAACAACAGTTTATAGTACCAGAGAGCTTTCAGGTGTACATTTCCCCTCAGCCACTGCACGTATGTATATATCACCTCCTGCCCACCACCAATTGTCTAGTCGCCTCCCACCACCTACCAATAAGTTCCTCTGTTTCCTGCCTCTCCTTTCCCCTCTGGTAACCACCATTTTGTTGTTAGTCTAACAGTTTGTTTTCTGTCCAACTGCCCTTTTCCTTTATATTCGACAAATGAGGGGAACCGTATGGTATCTGCCTTTCTCCTTCACTTTTATTTCGTTTATTATAATCTCCTCAAATTCTATCCACCTTGCTGTAAATGGCTAGCTTTCATCTACTGTTAGAGCTGAATAGTATTCCTCTGTGTATGCACACACCTTTATCCAGTCATCTGTTGTCAGGCACTTGGGTTGTTTCTATATAGTGGCACAATACTTATACTGAACACAGAGGTGCATTTATCTTTTTGCATTAGTGTTTTCATACTATTTGACACAAACCCAGAAGTGGGGTTTCTGAGTAATATGGTAATTTTATGTTTTATTTTCTGAGGAACCTCCATAATATTTTTCATGGTGGCCGCACCAATTTACTTTCCCACCAACAGCCCGGGGGTTCCCTTTTCCTCACATCCTTGTCAACTGTTTCCGATTAATAGGAGGAACAAGTTTGGCTTATGTTTCAAATTATCTTTCCTTTCCTCTGTCATGTCCCTACCTACTGACACCCAGATCACCAAGTCTCTAGACATACACACACATGAAAAGAACAGTAATAGACATTCTGACTGATTCTGACTGATGACTTATGGTATGTAAATGTCATGTCAACATTATGGATTATATGACTGTTTTTTCTCATGAAGTTTGACATACTTATGGGAATTTATTGGTTGCATTCACAATCATTCAATTCATTTAAATGCTCCAGGCAAGCAAAAGCAACAGGATATAGTGATAAATCAACTAGAAGCAGTAAGTTAGAGAGAGAGAGAGGTATTGAGGATGTTGCAGGTTTTTTAAATACAAACTTGGACAATGGCACCACTCACGAGGGTAGGACCCATGCACAGGTCTGTTTGGGAACAAGGATTATGAGTTTAGTTTTGAAT
Source organism: Uropsilus gracilis (assembly GCA_004024945.1). Taxonomy (NCBI): domain Eukaryota; kingdom Metazoa; phylum Chordata; class Mammalia; order Eulipotyphla; family Talpidae; genus Uropsilus; species Uropsilus gracilis. The sequence goes on along the minus strand of PVHY01009133.1, from coordinate 32,484 downwards.
TAAAGGTTTCAGGATTGGCAACCAGGTGCGTCCTTGGACCATTTACTAAGCTGGCAAAAAAGAGATTTCAGAAATACCTTTCCTTCTGAACACGAATGGATCTACGTCAAATCTTTTCATGGTTGCACAGAATTAAATTGAACATACTATCACTATAATTCAATACACGATGCTTTCACAAATTCTTTCATGTTTTCTAATTACCCAGAGAGGCAGGCATTTCCCCCCACCCTCAAGAATAATTGCAAATAACAACAACAACAACAACAACATACTGTTCTCCACAATTGTGGGCAGTTCAGGGGTTCTCTCCAACTTCCTCAGCAGAGGTCATTACTAAAAATCACTACTACCCCAAGGAACAGAAATTAGGACCCAAATTTACAGCTCAGAATTTTAGCTATTAATCTAATTATGCTCCCAAAGTCAAAGTTTTTGGGTTAAGTTTCTAACAAAGAAATTTTTATATACATATTTATATTTAATGAAATTAATATACGAATATTTAATTTAGCAAGATGGGAGAGAGGAACCAGAAGAAAACAGCATTACATATTCTATCTCACTGCACAAAAAATCGTCCACTTCTATTCCTATCCTAATACCATACCTTACTCTAAGAACAGTGAACGAGCCATCCTTCATTCCAAGGGCAAGATGGATTCCATCTACATTGACAGCAGCACAACGGATGGGTTCTTCCATATTACACCTTGCTATCAGCGCATGATCCACTAGGCTCCATATCCTGAGACATTTAATTAAAGTAAAAAAAAACAATTAACTAATATTCGCTTGAAAATGATATACATTAAAAAAAGATACCATGAACTTTTAAGTAAAATAGTTTCAGTTATTTTAACTGTATGCTTTGTAGCAAGGAATTCTTATCTATAAAAATAAGGCTATAGTTCATGCTGAATTTGTCACTCCTTGATTTCAGAGGTAGATGATTTCTACCCTGATCAAAGGATTTATAAATACACTTAAACAACCTTTAAAGAACAATACGTAAGAAGATATAAATTCAGTGTCTTATATTAGAAATTTACAACAGGTAAGTGGTAAAGCACACATAAAAAGAAAATGCCCTTTGTCTTAAAAATCAAGAATTGTACTTCCAAATAACCTAAATGACAAAGACAAAATCCTAGTGAAAACAGTTAATGCTTTGAAGTTGTACCAAAACTGTTTTATATCAAAACTTGTGGGGTCTCTCTCTAACAGTGCTCTGGTGAAAATTTAAATATACAACAAAAACCAACGATATAACTTTGTGAACAGGAATCAATCCCAGGAGATTAGAAAAAGATGAGCAAAACTAAGTACATTTTCAAAATGCTTTAATAGCCATGCTTTTTAAAAAATTGTTGCTATTTTAAAGAAAAAAATGATTAGTTTATTGTTCTTATGTCCAGGAAATTTGCTAACTTTGTTTTAATTCCAATTTCTCTGTGTTTTTCCTTTTGGTTTCCTATATAAACAACCTAACAGTGGCAAAAGACACTTGTTTCTTCCTTTCCAATCCAAATATCTATTTATATCCCTTAGTGAATATACTTCCATATATTTAGATAGATGTGTCTAAATAGATCTCTAAATAGTAATATACCTCTCTATATAAATCTTTTTATCTAAAGGTATATACACATATTTGAACCTTACTATGCTGACAATAACTTACAGTCTATCGCTAAAAACAATGATGAGATATACATTAGTCAGAGTGGGTATCCATCTTCCTGATTTCAAAGGAAAACTTTAAATGTGATATTTATTGAAGAGGTTATGTTCTGCCACAGGGGCAGCAGACCATTGCCTATTTTTATACAGACTGCAAGGTAAAAATAGGTTTTCTATTTTTTTAATAGTTAAAAAATTCCTAGAAGACCAGTGTTTTGGGACTGATAAAATCATACGAAATTCATATTTCAGTGTCCGTAAGTGGAGTTGGATGGGAACACAGCCACGCTTGTTTGTTCGCATCTTGTCTGTGGCTGCTTTCACAGAGGAAGAGCTGAGGAACTGCAAACCAGACAGTCTGCGATGCTCACATCACCGTGCGCTTCCTTGGAACACTACAAATCGTAGTGACGTAGTGATAACTTGGCAGAGTTCTGAGTGCTACATGTTTTTCATAGAGTGACATTTTATTATATTTTTTCCAGCACATTCTCATAGTGTCAAAGCAAGAAAAAAAAAAAAGTGAACTGTGAATGTCGCATTTTTAAGGCTCGATGGGTTATGTTGTCATTGAATTAGACGGTTGTTTCAGTGATACCATAGTTGCCCAAAAGATCACAAACACATTAATATTTCCAGATGAAACACCAAGATTTTTAACTCACAGGAGAGCAATGATTAGAAAAAGCAGAAAACTTTAAAATCCCTCTTTTGCAGCAGAATTTCTTTTCAAATTTGAAAATTAAAATGTGGTTTCAACAAAAGATTATAGCAGCTCATTTGTTAGCCAAGTGAGGAAAGCTGTCTATTGGTAATGCATCAACTAAACCATTTTGGATCACAGCAGCTAAAGAAATGTGCCCAAAGAAAACAAATTTGGTTGAGACTATTAGCCTTTCAGCGAGAACACATGTTCAATGTGTTGAAGGTTTTAGGAACAATACCAACAGCTAATTAAAAAACAAGGCAAATAATTTCGAGTAGTTTTTCTTGGATCGTGATGAGTCAACAGCTGGTACTAATACTACTCACTTTTTGTTTACTTGAGTCAATGCCAAGTCTGGTGTGATGAAAAATGAGCTTCTACGAGTGATCTGTGTGAAAAAACTATAGGCTAGAATACTTCCAAAGACATGGAGAGAGCGCTAATCCACTACAATATAAATCTGAAACAAGATGGTGGCTGTGGAGGAAGCGGGCACCAGGCTTACTAATCTGTGTAGGTTCTTTATTGCTTTTAGCAGCTAAATGGAAACACCAGGCAGGGGAGGGGGATCGGGAGGCAGGCGAGCCTCCCAGCCTCCCCAGGAATCTTTCTCTGGGATCATTCTCTCGTGTTCTCGCTTGTGCTCACGATCTCTGTGCCCCTTCAGCCCCTCTCTCCCAGGCCCAGGTGTGCACACTCAAACATGTGCACACCCACTGGACTGCACAGTCATGGGGAGGATGCAATACCCCAGGTGCTGGTCACAGGCTAATGGGGGGAAAAACCTGACCAAATTCATTTACCCTACAGAATGGCCAAAAAAAACCAAAAACCAGTCTCAGACCAATTTACAAATCTTGTAAAAGCAGGTTATTCATTCTATTTTTTTTAAACAAATATTTTGCACACACACAAAAAACTGCATCATGGGGATTTTGAACCAACAGTATTAACAGTGACCTTCATTTACCCTTATATGGCTGAACCATCATTAGTTCTGGGGTTTTGGCAGGAATAGAAGCAAAGAATCCTGACTTGTCCCTCCACAAAGCAGCTGGGTGGTTGCAGAGTGGTTGCGTTTTATTATTATGAGATTTTTTTTTTTTTTTTTTTTTTGAGACTAGGTCTCTCTAGAATGGGGTAGTCCCAATCCCGCGGACTCAAGCAATCCCCAGCCTCAGCCTCCCAGGTAGCTGGGATTAAAGAGCCCACCACCAAGCCCGGCTGTTTTTTCGAGACCAGGTCTTGCTATGTTGTCTGGGGTAGTCTCGAACCTGCAGACTCAAGTAATCCCAGGCTTCTTGTCTCCCAGTGCTTGGACTACAGGTGTGCACCACCATGCCCAGCTTTATTATGAGATTTTAATCTCAGAAGCTACAAGTTTTTCTGAATCAAAGCTGCCTGAAGCTACTATGATTAAGTACCATAAAAGTCTTGGACATTAGTTTTAGCTGTGGATTTGATACCCTTACTTAAAGAACTCAATCTAAAATTATCAGGCAAAAGTAGCACTTATGTGTGAAACTTGCAGTATGATACAGTTACTTCGAATTTGTAATGCTGTTGGAGCAACAACATCAAGCTTCTCTCAAGTGTGTGCCCTCCTAACCTGAAGCAAAAAGCAAGATGTCTAGTCCCACTCAAATCTGCAGGGGACAGTTTTTCTGAGCCACAAGCATAGTTGCCCCAGAGTATGTTGTAGTCTCTCTCTGCATGAGCCTGAGCCTAGACTTCTGCCCTGTGCACCAGGGAAAACTCACATAAACAAAGTCCAAGTTTATTCAAAGGAAGAAAATGGCTCTGACTCACTGGTGCTCTTAAACGCCCAATTTCTATCATAATTTGGTGAATGGTTTCTCTCTATCCTGAGTGTTCTTTGAACATTTCTCAGGTGATTTACATCTTGCCAGTATTTTCAGTTGTTTTCAAAGGAAGAAAGAGCTCTTCCCCAACAACTTACCTGCCAATGACAGCCATTTGTTAAGGGACCAGCTTGCCTGGTTTCGAGAGTTCTACAGTCCTGGGAACAGGTCCTCCTCAAACAAAGGACTGTGACCTAGTTCCCAGTGAAGCACATGGGCCATGTCTCACTCACAGAAGTTTCCTCTGGGCACAGAGATGTGGCATCTGTACACCGCAGAACTGAGCTGCACAACAATGGCATGAGCGACTCAGCTACCCCTTGAAACACCAGCATCAGTACGCGAAGAATGAAATGGACCCCACCTCGCTATTTCCACGAAACTTTACAGACTAGGAATTAGACACAAAAAATTAGACCATTTTCAAAGAGAATATATTGGGAATTTTTTTAAGTTTGGGGAAGTCAGATCTGTGATAGGAACTCAGAGGTTATAACAGAAAATACGGATACATTCAGCTATGCAAATAAGTAAAAACAAACTGCCACATAAACAACAACCTCTGAAAAGCAAAAAAATAAAAAGCAAGTTACAAATTGATCAAAGTTACTTGCAACTTATATCACAGTTAATATCCAAAATATACAATCCTACAGAAAAAATGGCAAGAAATATGACTAGACCATGAAAATCATCTAAGGGAATTAGCTAAATTATTTAAAAACTAGTAAATGGGAGAGAATTAGAGATTCTTTGGCTTTTTATGTAGAAGCTGTACATTCTCTATAAAGATATATGGCATATTTCCATAAAGTATGGTGATGATGAATGATCACCTCAACATACCATCTTAAAGTCTTAATAAGAGAGCTCAGTATGCATTCTCAACAGGGGCAATACTGTCCCAGAGTGGTTAAAAAAGAGTTCTTAATACTTAGTGAAAATACTAAGTATTAAAATGGTGTGTGACTATCCAAAGGGACACAAACAAACATACAGTTTTCACGGTGGTAAATTCTTAGGGGGGTTGGGGGGAACTGATTAAAGGGGAAAGCGTCTAAAGAATCTCAGAAAGCAACATAAAAAGAGACTGAAGTTCTGATAAAGAAAATTACCATCAATTGTGTGCTAGTCTGATAAACAATGGTACACATTATAAAAACTCATCACTGCGTCCCATCATATCTCTATATCTACCCATCAGTTTACAAGATACAAGGAAGAGAGAATGCATGAAAGCACATTTTGAGTGTGCAATTACCCAAATACAGAACATGGGGACGTCCAGAGAGCAAATACTTATCTTTTTTCAACAAATAAACATAAAAAGGAAAAAAGGGGGAAACAAGGGGCTTTTTGCCTATGCTGTTGCCTGGCTCCCCTCGGGGAGCTGGGCCACCCATCTCCCTGGACGTTCTGCCCTCCCACGCAGCCCCCTCCGGACTTGGGGATGGGCAATGCTGGACGTGCAGGCCAAAAGGAGGGGTGGCGGGTGGGTCAGGAGGAGTCACCCCCTCTGGTCTCCAAATTCAGTCGATCCTCACCAGGAACAACAAAATCACTCATTCAGCAGCAGATACACATGAAGATGGAGATGAGGAGAAAGAAGTAAAGCCCAGAACAAACAACCATTTCAGATCCATGGAACACAGGGCTGTGAGACTAACTACATAGACGAACTATCTCAGAAATTCAATCGCCGAGGTCTCCACAGATGGGGACAGACTCTCCAGTTCAGAGATGCCTTCAGTAGGAGCTTGGAAGCCTCCCATTCCACGTGGAGAGGAAAGCCAGAGAGATGGGCAATGGCCCCACGATGAACCAGACCAACCATCCGCCAGCACCTACCCTGACCAAGAAACTTCTTATACTAACATCGAACATCGGCTGGGAGAAATGTTCCTAATGCCAGGACCTGAATCACAAAGCAGAGAAGAGGCAAACTGTGACATAAGCTGGGTCAGAACAAACAACCAGTAAGGAGGAGGAGGCGCTGAAAGGGCACAAACAGGTGCATACTGACTGCCCGCAATAAAGATTCACCTGGAAAATAAACATAGGCTGCTGTGTCCCAGGAAAGCACGTCTTCATCGAGCAAAAGAGCATTGCTCCAGGAAAGAAATAGAAGAATCTAATGGGGAAAGGAGTTGCAGGGGGCGGGGAGGGGTTGGTGGAGACAAGAGGAAGGGGGTGGGGAAGAAAACCCAAAAGAGAAGGGAAAAAAGAAATGTAAACAAATTTTATGTAATAAATTTTAAAAATTTATAAAAAAAAAGGAAAAAAGAAGGGAAGGAAGTTTCTTAATCTTAAGACATGTTTATAAACAATTATGGCATATGGGCTTTATATGGGTCCTAATTCAAGGAATAAAAGGAACAGTGTGCGCTCACAGTAATGTGGGGATGTCTAGAGTTACCTTTCTGAGATACAAGTGGAAAAATGTACAGATGCAATGAAGGGGGAAAAGGAAAAAATGGTAAAAATAGTTCATATTCTTATTGCTGACAAGTAGATCTCAAATGTTAGTTGCCATCACTGCAACTTGGATGGCATGTTAAGCCACAAGTAGATGAATTTCTAACACTAGATTTGAAGTATGGCTTGAGGATTTATATTTCTTACAGGTTTCCTAATAAGGCTGATGGCACTGCTCCAGGAATCACATTTTGAGAACCACTATCATAAACACAAGCCGGATTTCTTTAATATGTAGACAGATATTATTAGATCTTAATTTTAAGTAATCAGAAAAAGACCAATGAATTAATGGAAAATAAGCAAAGAGCTTCAACAGACAGGTTACAGAAAAAGAAACATAAAACTTTTCTCAATGTATGAAAACATATTCAGCAGCCTTCAATAAGAGAGAAAGGCATGTGTTCAACACAAATGATATCACTTTTCAAATTCTGGGTAATACATAATTTGACAAAGGCGCAAGAAAACATACACTACCATACCTTATCGACAAGTTAAAAAAATAGATATGCAAATGTTCATTGCCTCAATATAACACATCATCAGTTTAAAACATATATAAACATATATATCCTTCAAACATGGAGAACTTATCATTGGAGATATGAGTATTTACACCTGTACAAAAATGGCATTGATATAGGATAGTTATTATCAGGATTGCATTTATGATGGTACAAAACTGAAAGAACTAACTCCTACTAAATAACAGACGAGCTGAAAAATTACAGTCGACCCAAGCAGCAGGATATTATTTTAAACCTGTCTCAAAGGTGGCAGTAGCTCTGTACATCCTGACATGGAACAAACTCTCACATTTTTAAGAGAACACCCAAATCTTATCATTGCTGACTGTATTAACTCTAAGCACATATGGCATTTACTGGTTATACCACACCTGGAGAAAGGTAAATCTAAGGATTTCTTTAAAGTGTCTCTACGGTGGCCTCTGCAGTTCTGAGCTGCTCTCACCTGCTTACCTGACTGAACGGTCATCACTTCCGGTCACCGCCAAGGGCTTGGTAGGGTGGACGGCCAGTGCCCAGAGCTCACCTTCACAGTGCCCTTGCATAATTAGGAAGGGCTTATTTCTCTCATGTACCACAATTTCAAAAATTTCGCTGTCCTGTGTTCCAACTAGAATGTGATCACCTCTCCAACACACACTCCTTACAGACAAACCTAGTCAAAAGCAAAATGCAGTGAGTATCAATTCTGTAATATAATGCCAATCTTCCTAAATTGATAATTTCTGTACTATTAATGTAAAAATATATCTGCAAGTCTTTGATCCACACATTTTCCCCAATAATCTGTACTATTTTTCTATGTAGAATATTTCTCTCTCTGCGTATACCTAGCTTCTTCCCATCCTTCAAGATATACACTCTTCTTCTTAAACCACTCTAGTCATAATCTGACAAATTTCTCAGCCAAAGTCTTATAGTATTAATGGTCTATACCAACCAAAAAAGTAATTATCCCCAGTAGAATTATTTTTTTCTTGTAATCTGACTTTTCATGTGTCTGTATTTCATTTCTTCAGTCTGCTCATAAATCATTAACAAGAGAGATGTCTGCTTTTCCTGAGTACTCCACACCCACCTGTAACCTCAGGAAAGCCAATCTCTTTCTCATCTGTATAATAAGACCAACATAGAGGTATTGTGTGCCTCACAAATGACTGTCAGGATCAACTGAAAAAAGGTCAATTAATTAGACATTTTTAAAGTACAATAATTTGTTGTAGCAAACAAATGAAAATACTACAACAGTTAACATTTACTGAATGATTATTATGTGCCAGACTGTCTACAAAACATTGTACAAAAATTAACTCATTTAGTACTATGAGACAGTTGTCTTTTTTTTTACTTTCTCTACGGATGAGATTAATTATGGAGCCTAATGTGACACACCGATTAAAACACTGTCTAAACACAGACCCACAAATCTTCTACTCCTACTTTTCTAATGTCACACTAGTGAATAATAAGTGGGTATTTACTGTAAAAGATTTTGTCTTAGTACATCAATGTCCTAAAATCTGAGGCTGGGCACGGTGGCTCGTGCTTGTAAGCTTCAGCCTATGAAGCGGCCGGGGCTAGGGATCGCAGTTCAAGTCCCGCCTGGGGCCCGTAGCGAGACCTAGTTCCAAAAAAAACACCCGGGCGTGGTGGTGTGCGCCTGTCATCCCAGCTACCTGGGAAGCTGAGGCTGGGGATTGCTTGAGTCTGTGGTACCCCGGGCTACGAGAGCCTGCGGTTCCACGGGCAAAAATAGCAAGACCTAGTCGCAAAAAAAAAAAAAAAAAAAAAAAAAAAAAAAAAAAAAAAAAAAAAAAAAAAAAAAAAAAAAAAAAAACAAAACAAAAAAAAAAAAATCAATGTTCTAAAATCTCCTGAAGAAAAATAATTTTCTTGGTTGTCGACAAATAAGGATGAAGGAAAAACACAGTTATATGAATTAGAATCACCCTGAACAAAGGTCCCCTCTACCCTCGGCCCTTGCTTTCAATGGTTTGTTTGCTAAGTGGTTACTTAGCCTTCTAATGGTAAAATACTTTCAAAATCCAAGGTTACTAAAGCATCTCTCTGTAGGCACCACTATAATAACCATTAGATCAGAATCTTTGTCAAATCAGTAAACCTAGACGATCTTTACATAACATTTCTCCTTTCAACAGAAGGATTTCAATTAAATACATACAGTATGACAGGGGCTATGTCTCATTTATATTTATAAAACAGATTTACGCTTACTGAAAGACAATCCTTGATAACATCTAGAGTTTGCCTTAATGACATGTCTCTTGCTGTTACCTTTGTATCCCTGGTCTGTTTCCCTGAGATCAATCACAGTAATTGGTTTAAAAGTTAAATCCCAAAGACGAATACAGCCATCTCTGCCACCAGTAGCAAAGCCTTCTTCACATGCATTCATGCTAAAGATTCCTGCCTAGATAAGGAAAGAATTTAACAACACACACTCTTTATGACAGTCTACTATATGAAGACAGAAACCCACTTTAAAAGATGTTGAGATGACATATGAACAAACAAATATGTCACAAAGCAACAAAAAAAATCAGCAATAAACCTAAGTGAATAAATGAATTTAATGTATGATCAAACTGGTACTAATGATATGATCATAACAAAAGTAAAGTTATATCTTATACTCATGTAAAAATCAACTACAGACAAAATACTGAATGTAGAAAAAATCAATAAAATATGCTGAGAACCTGAAAATTTATGTAGTATTGGGCTTTGAGAAATCTTATAATGCATGGCAAAAGCTATAAAGGAAAACTTAAAAATATGTTGATATTATCAGAAGCAGAGTCAACCAGACTGCAATGTGCACGACTGTCAAAAGATCAATATCCCTAATATGTAAATGAATAAAGGAAATTAAATCCACAGTGACAATAATGCTTGGTTTTAACAACTTTTTTTCTGATTTGATAACTTATTTATATGAAAATCTTGTGAGACACAAAAATTTTCCATCCATGTAATGAATCAAAGATATTGAAATTTAAAAGTTGTATTTTTTTTCTAGAACTGTCTTCAAATTTCCCACTGGTAAATTAGCCACAAGCTTTTTTTACTGTAGTTAATCTGAGGGTGAGGGTAGTGTTTTTTTTCCACAACAGAACTTTGAGAAAGATACCATACAAAAGCAATGGTTTGAACAAAACACTAATTTACTAAGTAAATCTAAACATCTAAATCTAGACATCTAAATGCATGTCTCTTCATTAAATCTTGAAAATAAATTATTAGAACAGTATTTTTCAAGTAGTCAAACTGATTAGAATCTATTGCATAATCTTTTGTTCTAAAACAAGAGAGTAGGTAGTTGATTTTGTATCCAGATACTTTACTGAACTGTTTAATTATTTCAATTAGTTTTTCTGTGGGTTTTGTAGATAAGCAGTTAACATGTAAAATCTTTAGCACACTAAAAGGTACTTACAGTATGGGCGCCCTGTATTGTTCGTATAAGGTTGATTCCTTTCCAAACGTAGATATCCCCATTGAGGGCACCTGAATATGTCAGTTCATCCCTTGCACAGGCCAGGCACAATATAGTCTGGAGGTCACCAGTCTTACCAAAGACCCCACGTTTTGGAGTGAGAGCATTTCCACATAAACTCCAGAACTAAAAAGAGCATGATATAGTTAAATTACCAAACAGTGCTGACAAAGTGAAGCATTTCCAATACTCTGATACTCTATTAAAAGCAACAGACTGGGGGGGGTCAGAAAAATAAAATAAAAGCAACAGACTATAAATTATCTAAGAAATTCCCTTGTGGTACTACAGCTTTCAGTGTTCATACTTTCATCCTAGTATTGTCAATAGCTGTATTACAGATGTCACTGGTTTCAGTCCTTATCTGTTAACAGTAAAGGGGAAGTGACTTAGATTATTTTAAAAATATATTTTCTTTAGGTTTCCGAAAACTATCTACATGAATCTGAGGTTAGAAAGTGGGGAATGGGTGTACAATGAAAATGAAGACCTGAAACATTAATAAAAAAAACAAAAAACCCCAAACCTACTGTTCAATCTCTGATAGAAAAAGGATAAAAATAAAAAAAGATTGGATACTGCTCTCACTAAATTTTCAAAGTTGAGCAACTCCAAAACACACAATTGGAATGATTTGTTCATTCCTCGGAGAAGATATGGAAGTCAGTATAAATATTCATGACTACAGCTTTTGCTCATTTATGTGGTTTCAGATAAATTTTAACAGTTTGCAGAGAGAAATAAAAGTGGGGCCAGACACGTATATATACACATAAAGAGCTATGCATAAGGAAATTAGACCCAAAGAACAAATTCAACTTTATAATAAGTCAATATCGGTTAAAGTGATAAACTGTTATCATACACTTATCTTTAAGATCTTATTTCCAGACCTAAAGACCTTATGTTAGAACCTGGAGCAGCAAAGAATGATGATGTCCATCCATTCAAATAACTAATAACTGCTTTAATGGATCAGATTTTACAAATTTTTTTTACATTTAATAGCTCCATGATTTCTGTGCATATGAATAGCTGGTTCTCTTCCTTTCGGTGAGTCCCAACTTCCAATTTATTTTCTTCTTGATCAGTCATTTTTCACTTTGAGTGTAAGTCACAATCACCAAGGGAGAATGATACACCAGAGTGTGCCTGGGCCCTCACTAAGATAAAGTAAGACAGAGTCTGGAGAGGGAAGCTCAGGTAGCCAAATGATTTTACTGCTCAGCAAGAACAAGAACCATTTTCCAGAATATAAGTCAGATCAGAGCTTTCTGTGATCACGAAATGTTTACACACATATATTAATACCAGATATTACACAGATGATGTCCAACAAATGAGTGAGTAGATACATGAGGCCCTTGAGCCTTTGGAATGACTGTCAGTGTGACTGCGGAAATGAATGCTTAAATCTTATTTAGTTTTAATTAATTTAATTAAAATGACTCATGTGGAAACTGCTGTACTTTTGTCAGTGCAATTCTAGGGCATCCTGGGACTTGGTTTCCTTACGTGTAGCATGCAAAGAGACTTGCCCTATTTGCCAATGCTCTTCTGAAGGAAAAGAATTATAACTCAAAGTGAAAATATGGTTTTAGTTTACTAGAAAAGATGAATTTAAATTTTTTTTTAATCTGAAAATGGAATGTGTAGCTTTATTTATAATAAAAAGCAGCAATCAGATTTCTTGCCAACTAACTGGCTAATAATATATCAAGCATTGTGTGATATATGTGGTAAACATCAGTTTGTTCTTTGGTGAACAAGACAAAAGTTTTCTACCTACTGTAAGTACTTTTACAATGTATCTTCAGTCCAGCTTAGAGACTTTTGCTATCAAATATTTGTTGGAAAAAACAAAGACTTAATACCCATCTATCAAATCAGTCTCAGAATATCAACACCAGAATTATAGCAGCTGCCAAAAATGTTTCGGAGAAAACGTGGCTGGAAATAAGCATATCAAGAGAAAGAACGTGAACACAGAGCTTTATTTACTAGGAACTAACTGAATAAAGAGCTGTCATCTCAGACATAAAAGTACTTTTAGAGGAAAGCAATTTTCAGTTTGCACCAGTGGTTTAAAAGCAACTACAATCATGAGAATGAAGAGTTCCACTGATGCTCTTCAAAACCTGGCCCATCATCACAAAAAGCCAGGACTGCTGCAGCACAGTAAACAGTGACTCTCAAAGGTGAGGGCAAACCAGAGAGAAAGGAAGGTAACACTTCCGGTAAGTGACCATGTGCTAGACACTATGCGTACCTGAAGATTTACTACTTTAGCTAATTGTCACCTTCATGAGGGTAGTAACATCAGTCATAGTTTTAAGATGTGAAAAAAAGGTTAAAGAGGTTAAACCAGTCATTCTAAGTTCAACAGCTAGTCAGCAGCAGAGCTAACTCTATTCATGTTGCTTCTACCCAACTGTTCCACCAAACCTTTCCATTTGCTTGGTTTTCTATTCTTACAGTTCTTTATGAGTGAACCACGGAGAAACAAGATGAACAGAGCAAAGCCTGTTTCACTGGATTATGAATTCCTGAGTGGAAAGTAGTTTTTTAATTTCCAATTTGCATCTATCTCCCTTACTGTGCCTCACACATAGTAACCACTTGGCAAATATTTGTTAGACTGAAGATAAGAACATTAAAACACTGACATTTTTAAAGTAAGTACTATCAAAACCCTAAAACTAGCCTAAACTGTAAGTAGTGAAATATGCAACAGAGGATAAGTAAACATTATTATAAAAGAAGACTTTTCTAGTACCTTGATATGTTTTACACCACAGCTGACAAGTTTATTTGGCTGGTACAAATCCCAAGAAATATCAAATATCTGTAAACAAATTAGATTTAAGGTTAAAATACTTGAGAATTATTTAAGAATACTGCAAAAAGACTAACAGCCCAAAATTCAACCTATTATAAAACACTATCCTTCAGTAAATAGTAAGTAGAATAATACTCTGATTCTTATGGAAAATAAATCATGTAAATGATAATAGTTTTTTTAAAATCATTTTTACATTTATGTTTTTCATAAATTCTATTTACTAAATCTAAAGTACTAATATATGAAATACTTGATACAGTGACTTAGAATACACAATAGCATTAGCAAAATAGTCCTAACATCTTTAATAATTCCCTAAATTGTGTGTGTAGCAAGTCCCTTTCAGAATCAACCGGAAAAAAAGTATTTTTCAAAATGTAATGACACACAAAATTTTCTATGCAATTTCTACAGATTGTACCAAAATTATCTTCTGTGCTAGTCTTGGGGAATACTTCAGCATGCATGCATGCGTGAACACACACCTACACACGCACAAAAAAATCCAGACATTTTTAAGAGTTTATGATAAAATTTTCAAGTACAAATGTTAGGTCTCTAAAGTTTAATTCTAATAAATGATATGAAATTTACATTTGCCACATCATTTTCACTCTCATTATGATCTATGTAACAAATTTAAGTGTTACTTAATTTGTTAAGTAACTAGGCCATAAGCAGGTACCAAGCAATTTCAAAATTGAGATCTGAGTAACTTAAAATTTGTTGTTTTTTTTTCTGAAGCAAACACAGAGCTAAAATTTTTGCACTTCCCAAGCCATGTCTGTGAGTACTACAATACATGGGCATTCTAAAATTGTCTCAGTATTTGCAGCTCGACTTGAAACTAATTACACATGAATTATCTGATACGAACAAAAACACAGAATTCTAAGGGCCCCTGCTTTGCCCATCAGTGTTCATTAAAAAACCTCAAAGAAAAATGCTTACTCTGTCAGTGTGACCAGGAGCCATAGATAACATTTTGCCCCTTTTCCAGTCCCAAACACAAACTGCATTCTTTGAATCAAGTCCCACGGAAACCAGGCGCTGACGACATCCAAGAAGTCCAGGAGGGAATAGAAAAGCAAACAAAGAAAAACTAAATTACAAATGGCAAACAAATTCTGCTCATGGATGTTTTATATATATCTATATCTATATAGATATAGATATATATCTCAGTTTGTATTACTCCTGAATTTATTTTTTAGCCCTCATAAAGACTGGGTACATTTTATCTTGTTAATATGTGCACATATGTGTAGTTTTTCACATTAAGAAATGAAAGACTTCCATTTCTAAGAACAGAATTGACAAAATACCCAAAATATCTCTTACAGGAAAAAACTAAAAATGCTGGATAAGATGTGAAAACATTGTTGCAGAGGTGCTGCTGAACTCTCAGGGAACTCGGAAGTCTGAGAAGTCCCCATGGGGCTCTAGAAGGTGAGAGAACCGTGTTCACTTTACTCAAAGGGCATCAGCTGAATCCTGGGAAGACTGACTTTTGTACTACAGGCTGAACAGAAACAAGAGCTAAAAATTCAGGGCCTACCCATGGTAGGGATCTGAAATGCGACTTCTGATCTGAGCAGTGAATCCATCAGAGTAAAGGAAAACAAGAAACAATCTCTTTCAGCAGAAGGGGTGACAAGGAGGAGAAAGCGTCCCTAAAAAGCTGCCTTCCCAGGACATAGGACCTAAATCCATATGAATCTAGAATCTCTCAAGTAGAAAAGTTCATTCAGAATGATCCTAGGGGTTACAGTCTTCAAGCACCTTCAACAATGTTGTTTAGGCAAAAACATATGGAACTACTGAAACATCCCCTTGCCTCTCAAAGAAATCCTACAGGTAGTAAATCAATAGACTCAAACATAAACAAACAACCATGGGAAGTAAGAGACCACAACCAAAAACCACCAAGTCAGGACAAACAGCAAAAACCAGTCCTGCAAAAACCAGCAGATGATGGAATTCTCAAATAATATTGAAAAACTATTGTGAGTAGAAACATAAAACTAAGGCTTCAAATCTCTTCACAGATGATAAAAAGTGTCCAAGCAGATCTGGAGAAGCACACAGGTCTCTGGAAATAAAAATCAAATGATATTAAAGACTGAATGGAAGAAGTAAGAGATGAGAGGTGGATGAAGCCACACTTGAAGTGGAGAGACGTATGAGAGAAATTAAGGAGCACGTCATCTGGGGGTCTGGCCAAGCAGTAATATCTGGGTCTGGAATTACCCCCGCCCCGTGATAAACAACCAGGAAACTATACAAAATATATGAAACTAAATTTTTCAGACATTCATAAGGGACACCAAAGCACTGTGAACCCCGAAAGAGGAAAACAAGGTAACTCCTGCGGTAGCCCCTGGCTCCAGGGAGCATCAATTTCAGACCACAGCACAAAAAGGTGGACTCCACATGACTAAATTTGCAAATTTAAGATAGTTTTACCTAAAAGAGTGAATAAAGAACTACTTAGAAGTTAAATCAGTAAAAGTTCTCGGTGTCTTTGACTATTTCTTAACATTAGTATACATAGCCAAAATTTTAAATAAAAAGTAAAGAGATTTGCCTCTTAGATCCAGAGGTTATTAGAATTTTAAATGGCACCTATTTAAATTCTAATCTGCAATTGGGCTCAGCGGACTTGCCAACTTGAGAAGGGAGAGTGCAGAGTTGGGAGATGCAGAGACAGAAATTCCACAGCAGAGAAAGCTCCAGAAAACTTCTGCGTGCACAGCATGAAACTCATGAAGTCACACAAAAAACAAATTCTGATGAAAGAACAATCAGTGGAACCTAAAGCCAAACCAAACAATTCCCGAGATCACAAGAAGTCAGGATCACTCAAATCCCCAGTAGGCAAGAAAACTCTTTGAATCTCTATTAGTACGATTCCCAAGAGGTTCATACCTTAGAAATGAGGTTACACCAGTCATCCTGGAGGAAAAGCTAGTCCAGTTCTGCCCCTCCACACCAAAATGTGAAAGCTCATTTTCCTCAAAAGTCAAACTGAGTCACAAAAAAACTTAACTATCATCCATAATAATGCCCAAAACAAACTAGCATTCAGAATGTAACATAAACTATGTCCAGCATTCAATTAAAAAAGGAAAATACTGTGCATTTGAAGAGGAGAATGTGGACAATAACCAGGAGAAAAATCAGTGACTCACAGATATGATTAAAGTTAGGGTATTATCTGCTAAAATGAAAATGTTCAAAGCTGCTCAAGGATATTTTGAGACAAACATACAATGAATAACCAATGTCTAAAAGAGAAAAATCATAAAACATCTAAACCAAAAGAGGAAAACTTTAATGTGAAAGAACAAAGATTAAAAAATCATCCCAGATTTCTCATAGGAAGTTATGCAAGTCAGAAGACAATGAATACCTTTTTTAAAGCACTGAGGGGGAAACAGCAACAAAGAATCGCTTACATTGCAAAAATACCTTCTGCAAATTGGGCTGAAGCAACAATTTTCAAGCAACAAAAGGTGAGAAAGTTCATCATCAAACAACCTTCACTACAAGATATGACTGGAAAGTTCTTCAGGTAAAAGGAAGTGAAGTCAAACAGTTTTCTTGTTCTTAAATTTCTTTTAAAATTAACTGGCTAAGGCAAAAATAAGTTATGGGGTTTGCAAAATACGCAGAAGTAATGGTAACAATAGCACAATAAACAGAAGGAGGGAAAGGAAGGAACAGAACACATGTTTTTTTCCCACATCCTTTCCAAGTGCCTATGAAACACCGTGAAAATTACAAAATTTTGAATTACAAAATAAGACTGAACAAATTTTAAAATTAGACTCTGTTCTCTGACAAAAACAGAACTGAGTCAGAGTAACAGGACGTCATGAAGAAGATCTTGAAATACTCGGAAACTAACATTACACCTCCAAATAACTGGAGATTAAAGCTGAAGTCACAAGAAGGATCAACCCATCACACAGACTCTGAAAGCACCAGCTTAGATGCAGGGGTCAGCACACTGCAGGCCAAATTCTGCCTGCATGCTGCTTGCAAGAATCAAGATTTACTGGAAACACAGACAGAGCCCATCCTTTTACAGGTCGTCTAGCTGCCTTCACGCAAGGATACTGAGTTGAGTCACTGCAGCAGAGGTCATGGGGTCCATGAAGCTGAAAATACTCAGTGATCTGACTTGCTGTGGACGGCTGAAAGTCGGCTCTGGGATCAGCCTCCCAGGCCTGAACATTGGCTCCACCTCTCACTGACTGGATGACTTGGAACAGTTACTCAGCTTCTCTGCACCTCAGCTTCCTCACCTATGAAGTGGGGATAACAGAGGCACCTAACAGGGTTAGTATGAGAATTAGCGTATATACATATGTGAAGGGGTTAAGAGTACCTGGAACCTGGTTATTGCTATATAAATGCTTAGTAACATCAACATTATCAGATCACCATAACCATAATTAACTTTAAGAATCCTTACCCAAGAAGAAGTATACAATCAATAAAAAGTACTTAGAAGAAAGATTCTTGTCATCCACCTGTCTGAGAAATGCCATCTAGCACCCAATTAGAAACAGCTTCTACAAAGTAAAATTACTATTTAAACTCCTGATATGCAAAAGAAAGTGCATTTAAAGAGATAGAGAACACAGCTTGTTAAGGTTCTCCATCAGATCAGAACACAGCTTGTTATGTTCTCCATCACAGCAGAAAGTCGAAGGGAACAAAGAGGCTAATTTGCTCCTCGTGAGCCTTCACTATTTGTGATCTAGCCGGCACCACAAATAACCTAGAGAAGACAAAGACATTTGTCTCCTATTCACCTCTAACCCCTACATGTCGCAGGGTTTACAATTTCCAAGTGTGACGTGAAGACTAGCCAGAGGAACGCCATCTTCCTAACACAGCCTCTGCTCTGACTCAGCCCACCACACATACACCCGTCAGCCGAAGGTTTTAAAACTCCATGTATCCCAACAGGATCCCTCTCTGGACAGACAGTAACCAAACAGCCCTAGGAGCACTTCCTTCAGGCATACCTCCTAAGCTCGGGTTAAGCAGAAGCAAAGAGAAAGAGGTAGAAAGCGCCAAGTGAACACCTCCTGATCTAGATTCCTATCAGTTTTTACTTCACCATGTTTTCCTCACATTTGAGGCATTCTTGGTAGACCAGGGGGAGAATAAAGAAAGTTTTCCAGTAAAAGCAATGCTCGAACCATACCCTGGAAGACAGACTAAGATACAGTAGAAAAGAGAAAGCACATTCAGCTCAGAGAATATCATGATTCAAAGTGCTTTCAGGAAAGAGCTGGCAGCTGAGAGTGAGGGGAGGCAAGCTTATCTGGAAATGGCAGGAAAGGTGCGGGGATGTAGGTCAAAGGTGCGGGAATGCAAGTGCTTTTGTTTGTCTGATTGTTTTTGTACAGTAGGAATAAGGACTTAGGATTGATGTGTAATACGGGGTGTATCCACATGACATTCAAGGGGGTGGCATCTGCAGTTGAGAGAAGCTAGCGCTATACCTTCACTGATAAGGAGGTTAAATCATCTCCCAGAGAGAACAAGAAAAAAAAGAAGGCTGTAGGCTACTACGGAACACTGACATTTAAGCACAGACGTAAAAACATTCCTGTAAATGTTACAAGGAATCAATAGCCAAAGAGAGAAAAAGGAAACCAGACAAAGCAGCTCCTATCCTACTTGCCAAATTCCTCACCTAGACTACTCCCAAATAAAATCTTGTATGTGTTCACTAACTGAATTAGAAGAGTTTATTAACCACTTTCAGCATGCTAGATAGGCAAGACAAATATCCTAATAGACACAGCTTGATATGGCCCATGAGTTACTGCACTCAGTAACAAAATTAAAGCTGTAGGATTCTGGTCTCTGGGTCCTTGTGATTTCAATGTTCATCTTATAAGAACAAATGCGTATAATGCTACAAAGTAAAATCATGACTTTTGCAAAAGATACAGGACTTGAGACGTAAATTTGGCTAAATCATCTACAAAGGAAATAAGGATTTCCTGACTAGAATCCTTTATTACTTTTAGGCAGAGAAACAGAAGAAAAGTTAAAAAAAAGAGTCACTTGAGATCTAGTTAGAAGATATCAAGAGATCAAAAAAAGCCCTTGCAAAAATCAGTGAATTTCTCTAGCAATTTTGTAAAAAACTTTTGCATAATTATGTGCCAAAAGTCAAGGATAAACTAAAGCAATTCATTTTATACTAGAATGGAATTGACAAAATTAGGTTAGAATAATTAACTTTATTCTTAGTTCATTCTATAAACTAGCAGAATTAGATTTTTAAGTATGAGAAATGCATTTTATAAATTTTATAAATTATGGTCACATTTTCAAGATAAATTTCCCCTCTGCTTACCTCTCTTTTTCATTTACTATGAAATCTTAGTTTCTATTTAATGT
Source organism: Uropsilus gracilis (assembly GCA_004024945.1). Lineage (NCBI taxonomy): Eukaryota > Metazoa > Chordata > Mammalia > Eulipotyphla > Talpidae > Uropsilus > Uropsilus gracilis. The sequence continues at coordinate 12,437 of PVHY01009133.1, read as the reverse complement.
GGATTTATATAAATAGTCCTTTCAGGTCCTAATTATACTCAAAAAGGCAGCCTTCTAGTCTTAGCGCATTCAGTACATTTAGAAGACAGCCTCTGGGAAAGATCGTTCAGCACTACTATGATTGGGAAATTCATTCATTTGATAAAACTTAAATTGATTACGTAGTTCCAAATTTTGTAGAAAATTCAGGAATTATGCAATATTTCCTAGTGAGTGTCTCAGACAGTTCATAGATATTAATGACTAGATGTTAGCAAAATTTTAAACTGAAGCATTTTCTTATAACAATTTCAGAGAAATTCTTTTTAACTTAATTTTCAATTGGTAATTGATAGTTGTTCTTTTAAGCTTTCCCAATGCTGAGGAGGGATGAATTTCTACTAAAGTATAAACACCACCCAACTTTCATGTCTGGGAGGCAGAGCATCCTGGTTAAAAACATGAGCTTTGGAGTGTGACTGACCTGGGTTCTGCTCTGGCTCCATTTACTAGCTGTGTAACCTGGGGCAAGTTACTTAACCTCTCTAAGTCTCAGTTTCTTCATCTGTAAAATATAGATAATAATAGAATCTATTTCATAGGATTGTTGTGAGGATTCAATGAGATAATGTAGGCTTAGCACAAGGTCTGACAGTCTGTGTACATACAGTGTCTTTGCTAGGATGTTTCTCAAAAGCTTATAGTTTTAAGTAGCACATTCTTAGGAAGATTTGTGATAATAAATAAAATACATGTACCCAAGATTTTTCCTATGAGTTACTTAACATAAGCAAAAATAAAGACTTAGAACTAATAAAGTCAGTTTGGGGATGATATCTTCTTGAATATATAAAGATGTATATAACAGAAGCTCCTTAGCAATGCAATACATTGCATTTATAAAAGACAATTTTAAGATTAAGAAAACATCTACATTTTAAGTATATATGCTTATAGTTGAAACATATTGGATTTCATAACACCTTTGGCAAATGATTTTTTAAAAATGACTTTTAAAAAGACAACTTTGTAAGTATCATAAAATTTAATCTCCTATGAAGTAAAGAATATAAACAACTCTTATCCTTTTGAAAAAAGAAAATGAAATTGTGATATGAGGACATTAAAGGATGTGAACTAAGGTTCTGCGCTTGCCAACCACTGACTGCTACAGTGTATTAAAACAAAATGAACATTCCCAAAAAAGAGGTTCTAGTTAAGTTTCTATAGGTTCCTTACCAGATTATTATCAGAAAGTCATATTAATTTATGCTCTATAATTCTTCAGAGTTATTACTTATACATCTACTGGCAATTTTTTTCAAGATAATAAAATATACTGCAATCTGTTTAAAAACTGTATCTACAAAGTTAATTTCACGACTTGGAAAGCAAATAACAAATTCTTCTAAACATTGAAATGATTTTAAATCTAATCTTAATCTAAAACTTTTTTTAGATTTTCAGGTCACATCTGCAAAATCCAAACTCTTACCACACTTCAAACGTACTAAGTATAACAGCTTTCATGAAAGCACCACAAATAGTTTTTATACTTAATTGTTTAAAGATCATTGACTAAAAGTGGCCAACTTGGGAATTGATCGGTAAGTGGAAAGAATTATACCCTTTGTTTTGGCTTTGATATTACATAAAATTAGCTCATATTACATGAACTGTCACTATTTTCAATAAATGGAAACCTTTAAAATAATGGAAACCTTTAAAATAACTGAAAATTAAAATGCATACACTTCAGAGAAACACAATTTTTTCAACCAACATACACTACCTGTGAAAGAGTTCTATGTATAATTTTCTAGAGCAACCAGGTAATATTCTATTTAATTTGAATTTGAGATAATTTTTTTATTCTTATTTTGTCTCACACATATCAACTACCCACCCTCTCTATCCTCTATCCATATCCCTTGAGTAAGCAAGTGCTTTTCATCAGTTGTTTTCCAATTTAACACTCACAGATTATCATCATTTCCTATGGTATAAATTTGAAAAACATAGCTTAAGAAAAGAAAGAAAAATGGATACATACCTGCCCATCCAGGTCAAATGCTAAGCAGGCTATACCATGTGTATGAACGTCCTTTAGAACTGATATGGTCTGCACAGTGTAGGAATCCCAAACACAGATGTAAGGCTCTTTCCCAACTTGCCCTGTTGCTACCAATACTCGTTCAGGATGCAAAGCCAGGCTGAAAAGCAAACATATAAACAGACTTAACAGTTGTTACAGAACTTTTAAATAGCTTGCGTATGTAGCATTTATATATAGTAATATGAAAATCAGATTTTACCCACTTAAAATAATTTGGATTTAAAATTACTTCTATTAAAATCCAAGATATAAGTTGCTACTACAATAGTATATGGGACAGAAAATGACAGACTTCATAATTCCCATCATATGATAGTGTATGTAAACTTCTCAAGAATTCTCTTAAGGCATAAACTGAACAACAGCAACAAATTCATAGTAATCCTACCACATGCCATTCTTTCATTCGGTATTCATCTGTTTTTAAACCTGCTGTCTCATTTTTATTCTTTTATTGTAAAAAGAAGGACAATTCTTAGTCTCTGAAAATAGCAGTAGCACTTTTATGAAAACATTATTTCATTTTATGGGAAAAAAAGTTACCCGTAAGTCACAGAATGTAGTCTATGAATACTTAAAAACAAAGCCCTAACTGTTGGTAATGGTTTCTGTATATCTGGAAGTGAGTAAATCTCTCCTTGATAAATTTTCTACAAGTAGGTATGGATTATCAGCTTCACCATTGGGATTCACTGTTCCATCATGGCAGAAGATAAACTGAGAGTGATAAGTATTAAAACAGCATCAACCCTTTCTATTTAGGGAGCAAGAGACAGTGGGGAATTTAAGATGATGCTTAGGTTTCTGGTATGGCATCTGGATGTTTTGGAGCAGTGTCCTCAAAGTAGGGAATACTACGCGGGTAACACATCAGAGGAAAGATAAGTGGGAATCGAAGGTTGCGTCAACATGTGAAAATCAACCAATGTCAGCTTGCTAATAAAAGACAAAAAGGCTCCATACATATTCATTTGATGGCTGTAGAAACAGAAATGCAGGAAAAAAAAATCTAACCATACTCGTGATAAAAGCATACAAGTTAGGAACTGAAGTGTGAGCGTGTCCTCAACCTGATAAAGGGCAGCTATGAAAACTCACAGTCAGTTTCATTTCATCATGAAAGTCTGCAATTCCTTCTTACTATAGCAACAGAACAAGGATGTCAGCTATTGTCATGGCCACTGAACATGGTAACAGGACAAGAAAAAAGAAACAAAAGGAAGGAATAAAACTGTATTTGCAGATGATCTAAAATTATATAATGAAAATCCTGAGGGATCCACAACCAACTCACCCACCCACCCACCAAATAAATCCCAAGCAGAGCTAGTAAATGAGTTCAGCAAAGCTGCAAGACCTAAGATCAATATAAAATATCAATTACATTTCTTTATATTAATAATGAATGCTCTGAAAAAACTCAAGAAAACTATTCTACTTATAATAACATAAAAATCTTTGGAATTTAAAAAATACACAGACACTGAAAACTTTAAAATGCATCAACTTTAAAAGATCTAAGTAAATGAAATACATTTCATGTTCTAAGGTTTGCAATATTATAAAGATAGCACTGATTCCTAAATCGATCAAAAGAATCAACATAATCCCTTTCAAAATACATGTTGCCTTTCTTGAGGAAATCTAAAGGCTGATTCTACAATTCAGAATAGCTAAAACAATTTTGCAAGACTTACGAAGGAGAGAGAGAGAGAGAGGGAAAGAGAGAGAGGACAAATAACTTTCAAAAGGGTGATGCCAAAACAATTCAATAGGGGAAGATTTTTTTCCATAGATGATGCTGGCACATCAGACTATCTACCTGAAAAAGAATGAATTTGGATCCATATGTCAAATCATATACAAAAAAATAACTCCATGGTCTGTATCCAACACAACAAGTTTTGGTGCGACTATGGATAAACAAAAACCCTGTAAACTGCCGGTAGGAATACAGACCGGTTCAGCCTTTATGGAAAACAATATGGAGGTTTCTCAAAACATTAAAGATAGATATACCATAAGGTCCAGCAATTCCACTCCGATCTACCCAGGAAATGCAAAAACACTAGTTGGAAGGAATGTACGCACGCCTGTATTCACTCAGCATGATTTACAGTAGCCAAGTTATGGGAACAAGCTCAGTGCCCCAGGACAGATGAGAGGATTAAGAAGACAACGCTGTATATAGACACAACGGAAAATTGCGCAGCTCTTTTTTTTTTTTTTTAAAGATGACATTATGCCAACTGCAATAACATGGATAGACCTTAACGGGAGTCTGCTACATGAAACACCTCAGGAGAAAGACAAATATCACGTGATTTCACTCATATATAGAGCACATAGAAACAAAACAAAGGAACAGGCAAAACCAGATGAAAACCACCCCGAGAAAGTCTGACTTTAGAACCAAAGCTGCCATAGTGAGAGGTGGGCATAGCAAAGCATGGAGGAGACCAATGGAGGTGGTGGAGGACTATAAATGCCTTGGTGGTGGGTGTAGTGTGGTAACTACACATCTGAAGAGGTGTGAAGCTGTAACTCTGAATCATACATGGTGTTGTCTACCAATGCTACCTCAATAAAAATAATGCAATTAAAAAGTCAGATCATTGGTTGCCAGGGGTGGGCAAAGAGGGTTAATAACAAAGGCATAGAAGGGAACTACTGAGGTGAGGAAAATATTCTATATATTGATCATAATGGTAATTACACAATCATTTTATATCATCACCAAACACATCCTCAGAATATACTCTTAAAAGTGAATCTCATTTAAAAAAATGAATGTCATTACAGGCAAATTATACTATATATTACAGGCCAATCGTACCAATTATATCAAACAATAAAGCTTATCATCAACAAAATTCAGAATGTATATAACTAAAATTGCAAAACTCTTACAAGAAAACGTAAATACATATTTTACTGACTATGAATGAAGGAATGATTTATTAGATATGATACCAAAAGCAGAAGTGATGAAAGAAAAAAATGGAAAATAAACATCAAAATTAAAAACACTTGTCCTTTAATGGGTAACCGTCAAGAATATGAAAGTATTGCCCACAGAATGGGAGAAAATATTTGCAGGGTATATAGCTAGTAAAAGTTGTATTCAGAATACATAAAGAATTCTTTCAACACATCAACAAAGCCACAGATGGTACCCCTTTGTTTAATGGACAAAATACTTGAAAAATTATCTCCCCAAGAAAGATAAAAGGTATGTGAAATGATACCAAATATTATTAGTCAGCAGGGAAACACCATCAAAACTGCAATGATACACCACTTCCACAATAAAAGGGACAGTATTCAATCACTATATATGTGTAATATTATATCAAGTACCGGTGTGGATGTGGAGAAATCATGACCCTCATATATTGCTTGTTTGACTGTTAAATAACACATCCACTTTGGAAAATTTGGCAGTTCTTTAAGAAACTAAACATTAGTTGCCATGATATCTAACAAGTTCTGAACAAACTGCTTTAAAAAATGAAAACATGTCCACACAAATACTCACAGGAGTATAATATCCAAAAAGTACAAAAAAAAAAACAAAAAACCCACAAAAGTTCAACGGAAGAATAGAAAAATAATGTGAATATTCATAGAATGGAATATTTGGAATAGAGATGTACTGACACTACAAGGGACAACACATGAAGATACAACATTAAAGGAAAATAAAACATATAAGGGTCACACGCACAATCTGAATCCATATTTATGAAATGACCTGAATAAGCAAATTCATAAGGACAAAAGTAGGTATAAGAGGGGCTGGAGAAAGTGGGGAAGGATGATTCTTTTGGTGAAGATGACATGTTCTAGAATTAGACAATGGTGATGGTTAAACACCTTTGTGATCACAGGCAACATCACTGAATTGTGTATTTATGTGTGAATGGTATGCTATATGAATTATATTCTGATAATAAAAAAACTTTTCACAAAATACTGGCATTACATGTGATATATCTGAATAAGGGTTGATGACAAAAAAAAATAAACAAAACAAAACAAAAAACACACCACAGCTTCTGAAATCAGATAGACTCAGGTCCAAAACATTCACTCTGCTTTTCATAGGCTTCTGATATAAATCTTATTTCAACCATATTTTCTCGCCTATAAAAGGGGTATCTAATTATAACATGGTAATTTCCTCAAACTTGGAGGGTGGGGAGAAAAACTGCAATAGAAATTCACATTAACTATGAAATCTACACACAATGGATCAGTCACATGAAAGAAAGAGAACGGGTGGGTGCATTTGTAGATTGATAACTTAGATTAATAAGAAACTGCCAGTCTTTCAAAGTGATTTTATAAGGTTACACTGCCAAATATATGAAAATTTCCAGTTGGTCCATACTCTTGCTATTTGGAGAATATTTGGTGTCCTCAATCTTTTTAATTTAAATTTTCCTGATGAAGAATAACATTATTGAGTAATGTTTAATTTTAATTTTCCTGAAGAATAACATTGAGTAATGTTTCTTATACGTCCATCTGTTCTATTCTTCTAGTCATTTTAATTGGGTTACCTTTATATTTCTGAGTGCTATATTGTGAATATATACTGCAAATACATCGCAATACAAGTTAATTGTTCAGTTGTGATTTAAGTATTTTCTCCTGGCTGTGGCTTCTCTTTTCATTCTCTTAATAGCTCCTTTCATAGAGCAAACATTTTAAAAACTTTTATAAAGTCCAATTCTATCCTTTCACCAGTACTACACTGCCTCAACAACTATAGATTTAAAATATCTTAAAGTCAAGTAATAATGAGTTCTCCAACTTTATTCTTTTTTATGATTGCTTTGGCTATTCTACTTCCATTACCTTCCCAATAGAGACTAGAGTCAGTCTATAGCCTAAATATTCTGTTGGGCTTCAGTGGGATTGTATTAATCTATAGGTCAATTTGAGAAGAACTGATGTTTCAACTATATTGAGTTCAGTCCAATAACATGATATATTCCTATGTGTTTTAGGTCTTCCTTTTTTCTTTCTCAGCTTCATTTTTAGCTTTTAGTACACAGATCCTGTACAGATTTTGCTAAACTTATACAAGGCTATTTTTACTTCCTATAAAAGGTATTGTTTTAAATTTTCAGTTTCCAATTTTCATTGCTAGTATGTAGTAATTGATGCTGATTTCGTATCCGGGGGACTTGCTAAATTCCCTTAGTTTGAAGAATTGTGTGTATGAGTTTTATAGATTGTCTGTAGTTTTCTATGTGACAATTATGTTATTTAGGAAAAGAGATAATTTCCTCTTCAGAATTTCCTCTTCAGTCTTTTATTTCTATTTCTTGCCTTACTGCACTGGCTAGAACTTGCAGTAGGATGTTGAGTTAGGAGTGGTGAGAAAGGACATCTTGTGTTTTTCCTGTTCTTACAAGGAAAACAGTCTCTCACCATTAAGCTGGCTGTAGGTCTTTTAATAGATGCTCTTGGTGTTAAGAAAGTAGTTCTCTTATTTTTAGTTTGTGAAGAATATTTAAAACACGAATAGATGTTGAGCTTTATCAAATTCTTTTTAAGCATCTATGGAGATGGTCAGATGGGTCTGTTGATAGAGTATTATACATTGATTAATTTTCAAATACTGAACTGACATTGTATTGCTGGAATAAATTTCACTTGGTTACAATGTTATTCTATGGATGGATCTTAGTTTCTTATTAGATCATATTGTAAGATCATTTTTTATAGCTATGTTAATGAGAAATGGACTGTAATTTCCTTTTCCTTTAAGGTTTTAGTTCTGACTTTATATTAGTGTAATACCAGACTCATAAAATGGACTGGGACAATTCCCTTCCTCTTTTCTGTAAATAAATGTGCAGTACTGATATTTCTTCCTTAAGTGTTTGGCAGAATTGCCAGTGAAACCATTTATTCCTAAAGCTATCTTTTTTAGCAACGCTTTAACTTGTAATCCAATTACTTTAATAGATATAGGGTTATTTGTATCATCTACTTCTTCTTGTTCAGTTTTGATAGTCTGTTTCTATCAAGGCACCAGTCCCATTATATCTCAGTTGTCAATTAGGCATGTTCTAAGTTATTCATACTATCCTCTTATTATCCTTTTAAGATCGCTGGGTCTGCAGTGATAACCTGAATAATATCAGCCATTTCTCTCTTTTCCATTATGCTCTTAGTCTTGCTATAAATTTATCAATTAAATAGATCTTTGAGACAATTAGATTTTGGTTTGCTTTCTCCCTGCTATTTTGTTTTCATCAATTTTTGTTCATTATTTACTTCTCTATGCTTTCTTTTAGTTCATTATTTACTTCTCTATGCTCTTCTTTTTCTAGTTAAGGTGGAATCTTAGTTTTCTGAGCCAAGATCTTTCCAAATAGACATATTTAATGCTATAAATATCCCTTGAAACAATGCTTTAGTTGAATCTCACAAATTAAAATGTTGTATTTTCAATTTCTTCCAGTTCAAAATATTTTCTGATTTCCTTGTCTTGAGATAATGATTTTTATTTTCACTTAATTATGTTCAGAAAACATTTACTCTTAATTGCATGGTTGTTGAAGTAATGGTTTACAACACTGAATATAATTTGGAGTTGGAGGTTCACACCTCTTCAGATGTGTGTGATCACACCACACCCACCATTAAAGCAGCCATAATCTTCCACCATGTTCCACAGGGTCTTCTCCCTCTACTCTCTACTCCCCCCAACCCTGCCCCTTGGGTAGCCCGAACAGTCAGATTTCTAGGGTTTGCTCTGCTTTCTATTCCACATGAGTGAAATCATCCGGTATCTTTCACATTCTTACTTATTTCACTTAGCAGAAATGCTTCCAGTTCTTTCCAAGTGTTGCAAATGGAAGATTTAATCTTTTTAATAGCCGAGAAGCATGCCCTTGTGTGTATATACCACATCCTGATCCACTCAGATTGGGCATTCGCGCGTTTCTGTAACCTAACTCTTGGAAGTGATGTCTCGCTGAACATAGAAAAGCATACAATCCTTCAAAAAAGTGTTTCTGTCTTCTTCAGGTAAATTCCACCTCTGAGAGGAACTGCTGGATCTAATAGGGTAGATCTACTTTTAGCATTTTGAAAAACCATACTGTTTTCCACAGGGACTGAACGAGTCTACATAACTACCAACAGTGGACCAGGGATCCTTTTTGTACACACCCTTACCAGCACTTGCTGTGTCTGGTCTTTTTGACATGAACCACTAGAGACAATATACTTTAAATAAGCTCAGCTCTTTACTTTGGAGGCTTACATTATTGGACATGACTGCTCTTGACCAATGTTCCAGTGTCACTTGGAAAGTCATGCCTTTGCCAACATTCAAGAAAACAGTTAAGTATCTAATTTGTTCGTAAATGAATATATTTGTAAAAATATATCTCCGTGCTTACTAGTTTTCTATGCTGCTGTAAAAAATTACCACAAATTTGCATCTTAAAAACCACAAATTTATTTGCTCTCAGGAGTGCAGACAGAAAGTCAGTTACAGTGTGGCTGAGCTGGCTCCATCAAAGTGTTAACACAGTTTCCTTCTTTACTGAACTCTCCTGGGACTAATCAGTTCCAAGTTCATTCAGAATGTCAGCTGAATTCAGGTCCCTGTAGCAAAGGATGGAGTCCTTTGTTTTCCTGCTGGCTGTTGACTGGGAACTGTTCTTCTCCCTCAGGCCATCGACATTCTTCATCACTAAGGTCGCCTCCTTCACACCAAGTTCTTGACTTCTGAGCATCTCTCCTAACTCAAGCTGGAGGAGTTTCTGTTTTTAAGGACTCACATGATTAAACTGGGCCCATCTGAATAATCTAAATCTTAAGGTACTCACTTTTATCTTGAAAGTCACTTGTGACATGAAGCAACACACAATTCCAGGAATCAGAGAGTGGATATCTTTGCGACTGGCGTGTAATTTGGATACCACACAGATTCAGGCACTGAATTTTAAATATTCCATTTCTACAGTCTTTTCAAAAATTTTTTTCTATTAACATCTAACATTCAGAGCATTCGCCTTTGCTTCATTCATTAAGTATCTTAAGTCATGGCACAATGATCAGCAAGAAGAAATTAACAATCTAATAGAAATTAACAAATTAATAACATCATTAACTAGACCTTATTCAAAATTCACTACTCTTCCCATTAATCTTTTTTTGTTCCAAGATCCTATTCAGGACACAGGCTGCATTCAGTTGTTATTTCTCTTTAGCAACATCTAGTTTCTGCAACACTTGCTTAGATTCTCCTTGTCTTTCAGGACTGTGTGCTCCTCCACAGAGCACTACAAGTCATCTTGCAAAATGTCTTTCAGTTTGGATTCAGAAGATGTCTTCTCATGACTGGAGTGAGGTTATGAACTTTGGCAATATAAAAATTACATTTTTTCCCATCTCACTGCATTACATTAGAGGGGTTTAGGATGTGACTACATATAGATTAATGACGATGTTTACCCTCAATCCCTTGAATAAACTGATATCTGCAAGACTTCACTGTGAGTTATAGCAAAGTTTCTCTTTGTAGACTATAAATGTTCTAGGGATGTTTTTTGAGACCATGCAAATCCTAGCTCTTCTCAAAATTTTATCCACTAGTTTTAACATTTTTAAACATTTTAACATTTAACTAGTTTTAACTCCTGGTAGACAGTTACTTAGAGTTACTACTGTTGTATTCTCATAATGTTCTTTTATTACCCTTTTACCTTCCTCTCTATATTTGTATGTATAATACACACAAATTCTACTGTACAGAGGATCTATCTTTTCTTGTTTTTTTCAATCCATTGTTTATAACAGCTTAATTACTTTATTTCTAAAGTAAAGGGTCAATAAACTTTTCTGTAAAGAGACTGAGAGGAAATATTTTAGGCTTTGTAGGCCTTACAATCTCCACAACAGCTACTCTGTTTCTGTGACACCAAGTCAGGTACAGAGTATGTAGACTGCATGTTTCCACTGAGAGCAGTACCACCTCCAAGGGCATGAAGTTTAGTTCTTGCAGGGTGATCTTACTTTTACATAAAGGACAGATTTAGATACACACATGCACATAGTATATAACTGATACACAGTATACCTGTGGTGTTAAAATCTTTGCAGTGGGCTGGACAATTAGGAGACAAAATATACCTAAAGGGGCTCCTTAGGGAGATTATCAGGATGCCAGGATCTGTTTTCCAACAGAACTTTTTTTTTTTTTTTGAGACTAGGTCTCGCTATTTTTGCCTGTGGAACCCCAGGCTCACATTGCCCGGGGTACCACGGCCTCAAGCAATCCCAAGTCTCAGCTTCCCAGATAGCTAGGATTACAGGTGCACACCACCATACCCAGCTATTTTTTGGGACTACATCTGGCTGTGTTGCCCCAGGCAGGACTCAAACTGAGATCCCCAGACCCCACCATGACTCCATAAGCTTACAGGCACACGTCACCATGCCTGGCGTTCCCAGTAGAACATTTTTATGAAAATAGGTGTCAGGCCTATTGAGTCCACAATCTACTTAATTACTCCTGTTTTAATCTATTGATTAAAATTTAATGCTATCATTATTTTGTGGCCCAAAATTCTTCCATCTTTGGTCTTTACAAGACCCTTCAAGTTGGCTCCCCTATTGTTTTAACAAGCCACCATCTCTTTTGTGCTTTTTCTTTTTTTTGGTTACATCACAAAATACAGTATTTTGTGGTTCATATATTTTTTCCTGCTCTAGTTCTGTAATCACAAATTCTCCAAGAAACCCTCACTCCTTTCACTGGAGACAGGTGTTGAGGGAGGGAACAAAATCCAAGTATTATACATGCTCATTGTTACTGGAGTGTTCCTGCTTCTATACTGTGTATCCCCAGAGAGAACTAGGAAAAAACTGCATATATACACATATTTATACTCTATATCTATCTGTGTGTAGTATATATATATATATATATTTTTTTTTTTTTTTAAACCATGTGTTGATAATGATACTTCTAATTCAAATGCAGAACCACAGGGTCCATCTAAAAATCCCTTTCCTTATTGATAACTACTTCAAAGAATGAGAAATTGAAAGTGGGTAAAAAGAGACTTTCTGTCTTTACTTAACTGGATACAGCTATCTGCCTGCTTCTCTCTCTCCAAAGCAGGCTACACACTCTTCATTAGCATTTTCACTGATCACCTTTACCATTGATATGCAAACATCAGCTACCAGCTTCTCTCTGCTTTCAGCTCCAAAAAAACTGCAGAAAAGAAAAACTTTAAAACACAGTTTAAACTTTCCACTCGTGGGTTCTTACCACCATCCCCAGCCTTCTCAACCAAAATAC
>PVHY01009132.1:0-57925 GCA_004024945.1 Uropsilus gracilis | reverse complement strand
GAGGGAGGGAGGGGGAGTTAGTTTTTATTTTAGGTACAGATATTGATTTGTAATGACACACCTGAAATGTAACTTTATACAGCAATATTACTTCAATAGAAAATTAATATGTAAAAGTGAAACTATCCCAGTTTGCTCTGTGCCATGGGTTAATCTCCCTTCCGGGACTGGATTACAAATGACTCTTGATCCCTTCATATTGAAAAAGTCTTCAACCACACTCTAAGCTTTTCCGTTTGTTTTCTTTTAAAACAACTTCAAACGATATTCTGGACAGCATTTTTCAGGAAACATATTATGTAGTATTACACCTAGAGACAACAAGTATTTTTACTTCTTATACTCTCTAGAACTTGTGTTTTTAGAGGCTTTAAAGATTTTTAAACTTTTTCTTTTACAATAATTGTAAACAAGCAACAGCATTAGAAGAAATGTGTCTTTGATTGTTTTACATGAAGTCTAATTCTAGTTAAAATATTTCAGGAGAAGGCCTTCATGGGGGTTTTGAAATTCTTGTCTCATAGTGCACCTTGTTTCTATGTATAGGTCAGATTGTTCGTACCTATTTTTCTAGATTATAGCATGACTGTACTTATATTAACAATTTCAGAAGAATTATAAGCTCTTAAGACCACATGTGAATGTCTTTTGTTCCTTGATAGTATGGTATCACTACATTTTTATGCAACTACAGCAATGCCAGTTAACTATTTAGATATTTTTCTATAATTAATATGCCTTATCAAGAATAGTTTTGAGAAAATCTTTGTTCCATAAGAATATATTATTAAGAGGTTATGAAAAATACATGCTATATTGTTCTGCAAAATTCTTGGAAAATCTCCATGTAAAAAAACTAAATAAAAATACCCAATAATTTTAATGTTTGATGTCATTTAGTAGCTTCTCTTGGGATAGATGGTCTATCCTTTTGAAGACTAGGGAAGAAAAAAAGTGGCACATGCTTTTTGCCCTCCCTTTTCAAAGAAAATGTGTGGTTTTTAACTCAAATTCTTTTCTTCAACCACTATCTATTGAGTCACTAATTATATTTTCTTTGCAGAATTTTCTCAAATTTCAGTTTTGAGTCCAACTTGGAGTTTTCCTTTTAATGTGCTATAATCACCTTAGACTCAGATTGTTGCCCAGACCTACCTCTACCCTTAGCAACCCTAGGACTATCATCCACACAATTTTCCAAACTAGGCTTCTGTAAGTTACCATTGACTCTTGGTTTCTTTCTTCTATCTGATTGTTATCTTTTTAAGAAAGAGAGTTGGCTAGGCCATTAAATCACTCATTACAGTGACAAACTTTGTCTTTTTTTTTTTACTCAATGATGTGTTCTAAAAAAATGAATTTATATCTACTGGGCAAACTGAAGCCAATCAAGTGAAGACATGAGGTGTGTGAGAACCACCATGGAGGTCAACCACCTTCTGTTAGACATTTACACACATATGCTGGGAGTCCTGTGTGAAAATGCATCTAGTATTTCAACTTCTGAGACTTATCCTGGGTGTTAGGATAAAGGCTCAGATGATATCTATACATTCTCATCCTCTAAATCTTTTTCTTGAGGGAGGAAAAGGGGGAGGCTGAAGGGTTTTCATTGTTCAAAGGTTTTAGAAGGAGCAGTGTTCCGTTTAATGGGAAATGTGAAACTTTTTGCTATACGTTAAAAGAGTGAATAAAACCTTTCATGCATGTGCTGCTACTAGTTTATTATGGCAATGGTTCATGGGCAAAAGGATCTCAAAAGCAAAGTGGTCCAACTTGAGTTTGTTAATGAAGAATATATATTTAAACTGTGACAAAATGGTATTTAAAAGAAATCAGTATGTTTAAATCATTTGCAACCTAATTCCTGAGATTTATAAATTTTAGACTTTAAGAATTTGTCTATTTCTCTAACTTCAGTAATTGCTAAATACCTCCAAAGTTTAGTAAATTTATATAACTTCCTTTGAAACATCTTAGCTATGTTTCCCTTGGGTTTCAGTAAGTTCTTTATTCTTAAGGATACTTGAATTTATGCCAATTTGCTTTTCTATTTTCTCTAAAATATACAGCACAAACAATACTACATTTTAAATATTTAAACAATACATAAAAGCTGGTCATGTGTCCTTTCTCTTCTCTACTTCCCATTCTGCCATCAACTCTTCACCCACAAGTTGAAGGTACAGTGGTGAATGGCAATGGTTTCTCCCAACCCTTTGAGCAATCTTATCCTGAGTTCTATAAAATATAACTAGTCTTGCTGTTTGAGTTGGTCTTATTATTAACTTTTTCTCTTTAAAGCACGAACCTCTACCTCAGTGATTTGACCATTATCAAGTATTCCAAACATGGAAGAGCCAATTCCTTAACTTTCCCTCCACTACTATGTATTTTGGATACAGAAGGGATAGATGGTGATTGAGGTCTATTATAGGTAGCTTTGTAATATACAGCTCCATGTCAAAGCTACCCTGAAATATCTCTCAAAATTTCTCCTCCACACTTGCCGAGCACGGTGGCTTGTGCATGTAAGCTTCAGCCTATGAAGCGGCCGGTGCTAGGGATGGTGGTTCGAGTCCCGCAAGGGGCACGTAGTGAGACTTAGTCCCCCCAAAATATAGCTGGGTGTGATGGTGTGTGTCTGTAATCCCAGCTACCTGGGAAGCTGAGGCTGGGGATTGCTTGAGTCTGTGGTACCCTGTGCAACATGACCCTGCGATACCACAGGCAAAAATAGCAAGACCTAGTAAAAAAAAATTCTCCTCCACCATCACCCACCTCCCAGTATAATTTAGGCACTGTCTAAGCTTTCCTGAGGTAATTTGGCTAACCTGACTCACTAACCTGACTCACTTTCTCCATCTTTTTTTTTTCTAAATCATTGTCAGTTTGTAAACATTGCTATGTTTGTGACATATAAATTACTTTTTATTTGTCTCTGCTTCATATTGTTTTAGTTGTACAGGAAAATTTTCCTCTCCTTATCGTGATACAACAGTTTTCTTGTGAAAGAATCTTGAGTCCACCTTCCCCAACTGTGTCCTCACCCTTTTGCCTGTTGTTGTTTCTTAACACCATTGTTATTCTCTGAGTGTAAACTGATCTTTATTCTCTTCACATCAATGATCTTTCTGCATCATATGTCTAGAATCACTTGTTCCACCTTAATTTTCTTGTGAATTTCTTTAAGCTTAAATATCTTTATCTGTTCTGGGTATCAATAGCCCTTGTATATACCACAACTTTTTGTATTTAAATGATTATCGTCTATAGGAACCAAGTTCTCTTAATTTGATATTTCCAAAATCACTGATCAGAATGTCTCAAAATAAGTCATATTTTAAAAATTAAACATTTATTAAATATTTGAGTGAATACATGAATCAGGGAGAACTTTGCACTGGGCAACCTGATCAGCAGAAAATGAAATTCAGAGGTGGAAAATAGATATAAACCATGCAGTTAATCTAATACTTGCTTTTTATCAAAATATTTTGATCTAAATTCCATAGTATTTGCATAAACAAATAAAATTCAACATTTTAGACACAAATCCAAGTTGGACCTCCCCTTAACATCTCCTCATCACAATGTCACCTCTACTGGTCACCTTTTCATGGCCTGTTTGAATTCTCATGTTCTTCCATACCTCACTCTTCTTTTACCCCCATCAGCAAACTTCTGCTTTTCTCCCAGTCTTATCTGTATTTTTCAAAGTGACTCATGGCTCTTGTCATTTTGATCACTCTGATATCTCTATCACAGTGCTGATCATGGTCAAAGAGATATGAGAAATATGTATCATTAGTGGGCATTAAATTTCAGTTGTGATCCAGAAAATTGAGAATCAATTTGGATCTTTGATGCTATTACATTCTTTTGTGTATAAGCAGATTTGTGTTCCTTTAAATATACTATACTGTTTACTGCTCGTTTTAATTTGCAAAGTTAAATTTTCAAATACTATTTTTTTTCCAGGAACTTGCCTATATTTTGCTAATTGCTTCCAGATGAAAAGTTAATCTGGGAATGTCTCCATGGTTTGAATTGTGAGGTCTCACAGAACTGTATATATAAAATAGAATTTAATACAAGAACCATTCAATTATGCTTTTCAATTAAGAAATCTTACTCAGAAAGTGATAAGAAATGCTCAATTTGGATTGCTAACTTTAGGCACAAGATGCACAACTTGACAACTATCTTAAAAACAAATACCTAGTTCTTATATGAACCTTTATTATGAAAATCAACTTGATGTTTATGCACATATTGTCACATTTTTATCACGAAAGCTAAATGGAGACACTTATCCTATAACCTACATTATAATAAAAATTATTACTATTTATTATTGGCACACAGATAGCAACATTTTGTTAACATCTTTAAATTTACACCTTATAACAAGTTTTGAGGTGGGTATTTTCTCTGCTTTATTAATGGTAACATGGACCCTCAGAAGTGAATGTTTTGTCTCCACGATAAACAGCTTTCAAGCAAAGAGCAGTCACTTGAATTCACATATGTCCTCGGAAACCTGCACTCAAGGCACTGACCACTCTCACCTGATATTTGCATGCACATTGCCTTTCTGGTTAGAGCTAGAATTATTTCATGGTAAACTAATTTAGCCTGCTGCTTTGAGACTTGGACACATGTCAGCAGCAAACTCTTGTAGGTCATCTCATGTATTTGGTTAGTACATGGGTAGGCTTTTAAAATTGTGCTTTTAAAATTCTTTTTCTGGACTCATCATTCTGCTTCCCTTCTGACACACAGAGAGGAAATAACATCTGAGGCTTGTTCTTAGGCAGTTGACCCCCGACCTTTTCAGACTCAAGAATTACTGCAGGAGACATTTCAAATGCAGATTCAGAGACTTGTTCTTAAAGGTCAGTTTTTGGAGTCTGGTATGGGTCTGATTATCTGAATTAGTAAGAAACATCACTGATTCTAATGTAAAGGGTATAGTGAATGGAATTTGGGAAGCACTGCTTAGAACCTAGAGTAAAACTGTCCAACAGAAAGATAGTGAAAGTCATACATGGGTCATTTGAAGCACTGTAACTCCTACATTTAAAAAGTAAAAAGAAACAGGTTAAGGTTAATAATACTTCATTATACAATGTATTTTGAATTAGGAATCAATATAAAAGTTACTGGGATATTTGAAAAAATTTTACAGCAGTCTTCAAAATATTTTACACTTGGAGTACTTGTCAATGTAGACCAGACAAGTTTCAGGGGTTCAATAATCACATATGACTAGTGACTGTCATATGTGAGGGTACCAGGTTATAATTAGAAAGAGGGACATAGTAGGAGCTTGGAGTCAAGGTCATCACATGTGAAGGTCAGATGAGTTACCATTCACAGCTTTGAATTAATTAATAGACCAACATGTTACTCAAATTGGGACTAGATTTGACAATAAGTGGAGTGAAATACAGCAAAGTAACAGGGCATGAGGGAAGTGAAGGGTGAGTCTCTTCATCCAGGAAACTACTAACTTGTCTGAGCATATCATCTTTGAGTATACAACTTTGGGCACCCCTGGTAGTTGGGGAGAGGCATGTGGGGGAGGTCAGGTGCTAAGACTATAAATTTTATTATAGTAAGGATATCAGAAAAAACTGTCCCTAATCCTTTGTACCATAGTAATAACTGTGAAGGCCATACAACATACACATCTTAGGGGAATGATATTCTTTTTTCTACCAGGAAAAATGACTTCTATTATTCACTCTTAGTCAGCTCTCAACATTTTAGAACTAAGGCATGGGCCCGCATATACAGTAGCCATTGTTAACAAAAATAATTCAAGTTTTTATATCCGTATCTAATTCTCATTCTTAAAAGGTCAATCCCATTTCTCAAAAAACAATTATAAATTGTGCTAAAACAGAAGATACATCAGTTTTGATTCCAAAGATGTGGTTGATTATTCACAAATTTGACAAAAATATGACTTTTGAGTTGTATAAGAATGTTTTTTTTTTCTGTGATATATATTTGAAATATGCAAACAGTCCAAAAAACAAAACAAAAACAATTTGAGAAAAAAATCTGCATGTGCTAATTAGAACTTTGAATTCAGAAACAGATTGTTGATCAGGTAACTTTAGATCACTGATGTTATGTAGTTTCATGCTCTAATAAATCCTAATGGCTCAAATATCCACTCTCTCACATACATGCACATATGATCAACCAATCGTTATTGTTTGCATTTAATTGCACTATACTAAGTACACTGGGTAAAATGAAAGAAGTTAAAGTAAGATGTTATGGTTATTTCCTACAAACTGCTAGGAAAAATGAAACACAATGAACTCAAAAATATATTTGTCAAGATCTTATACATGGTATAATAAGTGCATGAAGAGCTTAGAGGAAGGAAAGAATATTTTGGCCTAGCTTAATAGGAAAAGTATCTTAAAATGAGTTGAACTGAGTTGACTTTGCTGCTGAGCTTATTTTAGTACTATAAATGTGAGTATACTGCATAATCCAACATAGTCAGTTAAGTAATTGGGTGGGGCTACTCAGAACATAGTAGCTGTGATGTGCTCTTGGCATCCTTCCTCAATGCTCATTTTAACATTCTGTAATGTCAGCTGGTAGGAGGCATATCTGTATTTCATTTCTGGTAGCCCGGATTGTAGACACAAGGTTAAGAATACCCACATGGAGATTTCTGTATGGAGGAGATGGAGGGGGGATGTCTTCTATACAAAGGAAGGATGTGGGCTAACATGTTCTGCACTAGTAGAGATAGTGGAAGGAAGAAAAGGGGAAAATATAGATTATAAATTCAAGTTCCACTTTTTGAGACAACTGTAAATTTGTATATGGTAATATCAATTTCCATGAGTAGTCAACTGTAGCCTTCTCAATTTTAATTATTCCCTTTAATAATAAAATATTTTTAAATTTCTCAATAATAATAAAGCTAATTAAGGTGTTTTGCAGTTTGAAAGTTCTTTTAACTGGAGTTTTTTACATGCAATGGAGTTTATTAACTATAAACTGTATGTAGTTTCAACTGTATTGCTTTGAAATAAAGTCACTAAAATCTACACTTCCCAAATGAATTGCTGGAGCCTCCTTGAATCTCACAGATGTTTATAAGAAGTTTAGGAGAGTCTTTGCTTCATTGCATGCAAATGTTCCAATTAGGTCTAACTTTTCATTAAGAGAAACAGAAGGCTGCGTTCACATTCTTGGAGGTAGGTAGGACTGAACACAACTATGTCTTCTTTAATATGTCTTATTTACTGTTGCTTACATGGTGTATGATGTTTCTGATATTCTCCAACTAATCTTTTTTTTTTTTAACAAGGCATGAAAATACCTGTTCAATGACTGTTTTCTATGTGGGAAAAGACACACACACACACGCACACACACACACACACACACACACACATATATATATATATATATACACACGCACACACACACACATATATATATATGTGCGTGTGTGTGCGTGTGTGTGTATATATATATTATATATAATGAAATATTTTTCAATCACAAAAGAAATAAAATTCTGAAACATATTATGATGATATTTGTTTTGAAAAAATTATGTCAAATGAAAACAGTCAAACACCAAAAGACTCATATCATGGATGCCATTTCTGTGTAATATGTAAAATAGGTAAATCCATAGAGACAGAAAGCAGATTAGTGGTTGTCAGACACTGGGGGAGAAAGGGGAACAAATACTGAGTGAACCCAGTTTCTTTTTGATGATAAAATTTTTTTGGAACTAAATACATGGTTTCACAATATTATGACTATGCAAAATGCTATTGTATTATAGGCTTTGAAATGGTGAATTTTATATGATATGGATTTTACAATTAAAAATGTAAATTAGGAAATATGTATAAATGGAAGTTCATTGACTTTTCAATTCTCTGAAACTCTGCTCACAACTTTACTTTTGACAGAAAATTAAGTATGGTCGTTGACAAAGAAATAGTGTTTGCCACTACTGTGATGTTTATTAAAGGCAGACACATATTTTTGAAATCACCTGATTCCAGTTTTGGCTAACAGTCAACTATGAAAATTAATTTGGCAAACAAACATATTAAATTATTAAATAGTCTTCCATATTCATATGAGATGGGCTAAAGAAATTCCCTTGTATGGGAGCAAGCTTTGTCTCAAACACAGCTCTGAGTTCATTTTCTACACAAATAATTGAAATCATAAGTCCTCCTTGTTACATAAACTACAATGGTGGCTTCCAAGCAAATAAAGTTGGGGGGGGGGGGGCGGAAAATGCATATGAGGATATTTTAGGATTTTTTTCAAAATACATTTGATCTTCTAATGCTTCATTTCATTATGCTCTAAACTTAGTCATTAAACTGAACATCATTTTGCCTTGAAAAACATTTTAAAGCAGAGGTTGTAGAAAAATTAGTATGATAGTATACTAATTAATATGTTCACAAAATACCTATTTTTTAGCATCGAAACTTCTACTTTAGATAACATACTTAAAAAAGATAATCTTTTAGATCAGAATTGTATATCAATTTAATCATAAAAATTATTAAAAATGTATGTTTTGTCCTTGCAGAGACAAAATCCTTGCAGAGACCTTATACCATGCCATGTGATATCAACCCGCCTATTCTGACAATGTCACCAAAGTTTTTTTTCAGATTCATAAACTCTGATGATTATGATTTGAAAGTCACCATTCTATGTTACACAAAGCTAATGATTAAGTGTGTGTGCATTTGTGTGTATGCATGTGTGCATGTGAGAGAAAAAGAGGACATTTTGCTCACACTGCTAGAAATGTTAGATGAAAACTTTTTTACTTTTCCCCTGAAATTACGCGTCTACTTATTCTGCAAGGACAAAATTTCATGCATCATGATTCCCATGACCATATTAAAAATCAGATTCTCTAGAACTTTCAATAAGTAGAGATATCCATTGAACTGATATCCGTAGTTGTCAAACTTGTTATCAATGCAGGAAAGGGCACTTGGGAAAACTAAGATCTTGGACTAGAAGATTATGCATCAGTAAGTCTAAAGTTTTTAAAGCAGATGTTGTGGGAGTTTGCCTTTGGGAACTACTCTTTTAGACCATTACTCTTTATTGCTCTCAGTGAAAAACATAAGAAATGATTAGTTCAAGCTACATGTTCTGTTTTACTTAATGTATTTCTACAGAAATTGATTAGAAGTATAATTTTTAAAATTGTAAGAACACCTATTAGACCTTATGTAGATAATTGATCAAAAAACCCAGAATTATAATTTCTTAAGTCATTGACCATACTTTCACTCTGTATGGTAAACTTTCTCAGTCTTTAGGTTGATTTTTCTATTCTTTGATGATAAGAAAGAAAAACTAATGCTTCTCAATGTTCTCTCCAGTTCTGGTGTTTACTCTTCAAGGATGCCAATTCTATAATGATGTACAAAAATAAATATAAGAAAAGGTCTTTATTCAAATGGAAATACTCAGTAACATATTTTCCGATCCTCCTGTTATGATTGCTAATTTCTCCCTAGACTGTGCGATTTGCCCTCCATGTTTTATTTCATCTTATCACTTTCGTTATCATTTGTATCGTGATATATTATACCTATTTGTTTTTTAATTGACTTTTTCCAACATAGTAATAAAAGCTCCACGAGAGCAGGTTTTGTTGACTGAGTTCTGATGACTACTTTGTAGTGCTGTGATTTAAGATGGAAATAGGCAAGGGATACAGCACTAAGACCCAAAATTCTCAGGTAGGAGAGAGTTTACAAGCACTTGGTGGGAGATGCTGAATGGACGAGATAAGAAGAGAACTTTTATTCAACTGGTCCCTTCAAGGTAAGCAAGGTAAATGACTTAGGAACAAAATGTCCTAAAATTGAATTCTTAATTCATGAAGTTTCATTATTAATGTAGATCTGATCTTTCTGTCAGGATTCTTCCCACTACAACAAAAATTTCCTCTTATCTCTCATCTTAGTAGCTAAAGTAAATGATGTTTCTTCCAGAAACATGTGTTTGTAACACTACAACTTCTCTACAACTAACAGTTGAATGAAGAACTACAGCTTACTGGGAAATCAACATTTTATCTCATGGATGACCAATGAGGGCCTTTTCTAGTTATGGGATTCTCACTGTGGAAGTGCAGTTTACTAACTGGTGTATGGAAAAATCATGCACGTAACCAGTCTCTTATTTTTAGCCTTTTTGAATGACAGTTTTCAAAGACATTTCCTGAGGGAGATCTTATAGTTAACTCATACAGGTAAGATAAACAAACCATGATGTGAAATAAGACAGACTATATATAATCTGGTCCTGTAAAAATCAAGTGTCCCTGTCCAAAAATCAAGAATTTGAAGATAATAACAGCAGCATATTAAATGAAATGGGAAGGCTTTTAAAACATAAGTCACAGTCTTATAAACTGGGCTCAGTGCTGGGAAATGAGGAAAATGGTTCAGAAAAAGCTTTGTTAAAGAAGTCATTAGGCAACCCTTGACAAAGTTTCTAAGGCAGAAGAAACAGGAAACACGAAAACAGTGAACTGGAGAGCAAGTGATTTAGGAATTATCAGTGAGAGAGAGACAAGCAGGAAAACCATGTAGAGGGCACAAAATTTCACACATGGCCAGTACACATTCATTGGCATCTAAGAGAGATTACTGGGACTCTTTGGAGAATGGGTTGGAAGGGATGAGACAGATGGCAAGAACACTTTTGACATGTTAAGATTGTATGTTAGACTGAATATTGATTTCCAAAGATATAGGTCTTATTCCCTGGAATATGTAAATTTTCTCTTAAGGCATTAGTTTGTGAGGACTATTGTACCCAAGTATCACAAAATGATAGTGTAAACAATAGACATTTATTGTGTCACAGTTTTTGAAACTAGTAGTTAAAATATCATGTGTTTGTTAATTTGGAGAGATATGAGGGAAGATGTGTTTTCAGCCTCTCATGTCGTCTTGTGTCTCTTCATATGAATTCCCCTCTCTGGATCTCTGTTTTTAAATTTCCCCTTTTTGTAACAACAAGACATCTTGTTTTAAGTCTCATCTAATGACCTCATGGGCTAATTACCTCTGTGAAGAATCAATCTCCAAATAAGGTCACATTCTGAGGTACTTAGAGTTGGGGCTTCAACATATGAATATTAGCAGGGTACACTTCAGTGCATACACTGTCTATAACAAAGAATTTACAGATGCAATTAATTTGAAGCTATCTTAAGAAGGGAAGATTATTTTGTATTTTCCAGGTGAATTATATGTGCCATTACAAGTCCTTATTAGAGAGATGCAGAGAGGGGTTGAGACATAAGCAAGAAGAAGCAGTGGACCATAGGGGCAGAAATAAGAGTGATAGAATCACAAATGAAGGTAACAACTTCAGAGCTTGTTTTTGGCCCAAAGAAGTTAAATTGGGATTTAGGTCTCCACAACCCCAAGGCTATAAATACTTGTTACTTTAAACCACCCAGTGTGTGGAAATTTGTTACTGCAACCATAGGGGACTGATAGAATTAGTACCAGGAAGGAAAGCTGATGGCTTAAAGGAAGTCTATAACACAAGGAAATCAAAATTTATAAGAAAGGATAATCACATGGTATAGTGAGTGATTAACCACATGGGAGACAGAGAAGCTCTCCTGAGTGTTTATCACTATGTTTCTGACTTAAGTTCCTGTCATTCTCAAAGACATAGCATAACAAGAGGAGAAACTGGGCTGGGGAATTCAATTATGGGTTCAACTTTAGGTTGATAGTGTTCAACCTTCCCATGGGTATTCAAATTGAGAGGTCTGTTTGGTTTCATAACCAAAATGTTAGCTGAAAAAAATTTATACAAATTATGGAGTAGTTATTTTTGTCAAAAGCTCCTCCTTGCTATGTTCTGATTCTTATGAAAGTCTCCATTTCTGTTAAATATTTTGCCTTTCCACATTTAGTAAAACCCAAGTGAATGAGGCCAGAGTTTCACGTTGGACAGGGCTCTTCAGAACGGATGGGAAGCAAGGTGCCTAATCTTAGAGTCAACCTGCACCTTTGTCGCAATGCTGCATTAGACTGCATCTTCCCCCCCCCCCATCACTCTCCCTCTAAAACAGAAAGTGGTAGATAATATATCCCATGCACATCTTAACTGCGGAGGTCCCTTTTGTCTTATTCATTTTAATTTAATGAATAAAGCAAAGCATGAGTTAGGGACTTGCCAAGAGTGTTCATTTATTTTTTTCTTATTTATTATAATTTAGTCTTATTGTTGGAGAAAGGAGAACAAATCCATGCTTAGATATCAAGTATTAACCCAAGTGTTCTTCCTTTATTCGATGGAGGAAAGACTGCTGTTTCATGGGAAAAGTCAGGACAATCCAATGCTTGGATTTCTTGGACAGAAAGAAAATGTGATTGTTTTCAGAGGTTTACCAGTATGCATATGGGGATGGAAGCCTCTGTGCTTTCTTTCCTTGGTACTAATCAAAATGCTTTTTCCTTTTGTAAATATTTGCAATTATCTTGTCAATGTTTACATCTTCACTCATGGGCACTCAGTGTTCACTTTAAATGAGCATCCGTGTGAGGCCTTCCATGTGATGGTACACTGGAGTTTTCATTTTCCACTTCCCACCATGCAGCAACACACCTGAGTAAACTCTGAAATGCACAAAAATGCTGAGCTTAGCAGATGAAGCATGGACTTAGAGATTGTCCCCAAGTCATTACCCTGTCAGTCAAATCTGACACTATGGAATAGTGGGTCTTGGCCCTAGGTCCTCACAGAGAACTTGACTGTCCATTTGCCACTGGAAGTGCTGCACAATGATGGGCTGCACATATGTGGGCCTGCACATATACCCCCGTATAGGCATGTGTGAGCTTCACTCCTAGCAAATGGACTTTGACTAGAAAGCTCTTCTGGCATTTTAGCCACATGTAATAAGTGAACTAAAACCAGATACTGCTAGTCATGTCACAAGGTAATATAACTCATGCAAAAAGTTCATGTAAGAAATAGAAGTATTATTTCATATATAGAAACAGGCTGAATTGTTGTCTTTTTAATTTTACAAAGCAGATGAAATGCAAAGACGTGAAATCCAGTCTCTCTGATGCAACTTTAAGTTAGTTCTATTTTACTATATTGAAAGACAAAATGTAAAAACAAATACATTAAGTAATCATACATATGAAATGTATCTATTTGTGTATTCAAGAGTGGTACTCTAGTAGAGCACTGGTCTCACAATTTGCATTAATTGTCTTTGAGTAATAGTTGTATTATGGAAATACAATTCTACCCAGATTTGAGATATGCAGGGTTAATAATGGCAGGGTTAATAATAGTTTAACTGTTAGCTAGTGGTTAACGTCTCTGTGTAACTTAGCTGTTACCACTTTCCTTTCTGAATACTTTCTCAATATTTCATGCTCTTGGAGTAGAAGAAGTTGATGGTATTTAAAGTTAAATGGAGACCCACTAAAGAATACCCTTCCAACCTACAGCAATGTGTCTTTATTGCTCTATCACAAGCATTTTTCATGTCCTGCTGTTGAAGTCTGTCTCCTTTCAGAGCTTAAAGCAAGTAATGCAAAGTGCTTTGTCATCCATGATATATGCTAAAATCACAGGTGGGGAGGTGTGAAGAATTTTTATTCTCACTGTCTTTATGATGTTAATGATCCTCTTGATGAAACCACTTCATTTTATGTAAAATTAAAAATTCATAACCTGTGAAACCCATAAAAACTTTGCACCAGCAAGCCACCAACTACCACTGAAGTAAGTATAGTCAATTGTTTTTGTACTTTTTATAGACAAACAGAAAAAAAAAAAACTTTAAAAATTCTTTGACCCTGCTTTTTGCCTTCTAAATGGTCATGGTTGAGTGGAAAATCAATGAAGTGCTGTGAGAATGGCACCTCAGTGTTGCCGACAAGCCACACAAAAATCCAACTTTTCACATGAGATGAAGATTGCCTTTGCTTCATTTACTCTCTTAAGACACATTAAAATCAAAGCTATCAACCCATTTGGCCATCTGTCAATGCTCACTACACAGTAAACGGGTCGACTTTGTTCCTGGACTACCAGAATAAGAAGATGTTTTGTTGCTGTAATAAATGGTTTTAGGCTTAAGAGACAGAAATAAATCAATGCAATTTATAAAGTTGGGGTGGAAATGTTAGATGCCGTTTCTAAACTACAGAGAATTATGTATGGATGAACTGCAATAAATAAAGCAGAGCTTTAGCTGTTTATAAAAATAAATGATAAAGAAAAATAAATTAATGTATAGCCTTTTATTTGAAATCAACTCTTACTTTCACAACCTGCATACAGAATTCCTTTCCTCATTCAATTGCAAATTTAATGTTTGAATGTAATATGGTAAATAATGGCTCCCAATTTCACTCCCAAAGTTCAATTTCCAAAGTTTTTATTTCTACTCTACCAAAAACCTGAAAACCTAGTTTCTGAAGGTTCCCAGACGATTGTTCCTCTATTTATTAACAATGCATTGACTTTTAACAATGGCTTGTATTTTCAGATTGAACACACTGAATCCAGTTTGCTGACCCTGAACTCAGTTAAACACAAGTGCTTGCACTGCAGGTGCAGATTAATAGAATTTGTGTGGCCAACATCTTCAGAGCTGTTTCAGGGGACAAGGTGGGGGGTGGGCAGCCTGGGCCTCGCTGACAGGCACATAGAGTCTCTTGCTCTCAAAACCAAACTCCACTTCTACTTTCTTGGTGTTTACCATTTGCAGTCAATTAGACGTATGTTAGTATATTTGACCAGGCAAGAAGAGTGGTAAAGCAACTATTCAATATAGAGCTTTGTGATTTAGCCTATTGTAAAAAAAGGCAGAAGCTATAAAACCATAAGATGTGTAACACGGGTGAAAAGAATTGAGTACTATAAAACTCCAAACAAAATGATTTCTCTCAAAAAAGGACATCTTTTCTTCTCCAGGTTTATTTGTTACAACGAAAATTTCTTTGACTTCTAATATTATCATTATATCTCTGGGAAAAAATATGACAACAATATAGTAATGAATCTTAAAATGTGCTCTAAGAAGCTTTAATTCTACCAGATCATAGGTTTCCTGATTTAGACAATACTTTATATCATAACTTTAAGATATGTTAATTTAAACACTGAGAAGAATCCTGTTATAAAGAAATGCAGTTTAGGTAAACTGATCACGCTGCTTTTTGCAGAATAAATTTTTGAAGAACACACATTATAAATGACAATTAGTGACAACTTGGAAGTTTATATTTCTGTATCTGTGCCTTTTCTCTATTTCCAGCCCCAAGTCTATCTATACCCACCTTCCTACCTCTACCTCTCTTTCTCTGTCTCTTCTGTCTTTATTTCTATCATTATCCAAGCTACATCTATATTTGCAGTTGTTAGAATAGTGCTTAAAGTCTAGAAAGTGATTGAAAAGACTAGGAATTACTATTTATTTGCTTACTTAAATGCAAAGATTCTGTATTCCAGAATATTAACTGTAGATGGACACAATTTCCTATTTGACCTTGGATCAAGTAAGAAATCACACGTATAGCTATTTAATTGTGATTCTCTGAGGGAAATTGATCAAAAATTACTTTACTTACTTTCTTGACAAATAAAAAGATGGAAAAACATAAATATTAAGACATCAAAATGATTTCTTAAATCATGGTCTTTAGTTTTTGACTCTAGAGTTGTGGCCATGGAGAACCTCACTCGTCTTTGTTTTCATTATCTTGATGATGGGCCTCTTCAAGTGTTTCCCTCACTTGTGCCTTTACCAAATGTTTGCATCCTGAGTAAAAACCACAAGGAAACCCTGGGTTGTAAATCTAGTGAACCCCAGAATATTTTGCCATCATTTCAATTGGAAGGAATTTGTGTTTTCCTGAATTAGGTTGCTGTAGTCTATGCTTTGAAAGGATAGACCTTTTCTGGAATTGTTGCATCTAAATGCCCACCACAATTGCTAACAGCCTACAGCTTTATTTTCACTGTTCAGTCTCATATGCTTTGCATTCTCTGACAGTACCCAGTGCCCAGCTCAGCCCTGATTGCAGTGACTGGAGTCTATTCTGTATGTGGTCACCCAGAATCCATGCAGGGTTCTTTACCTCACACCTGGCGGGCATCTTCTCAACACTGTCTGCTGCCTCCAAGGCCATTCTCAGTCATCAGGCATTCAGTGTGTGCAAAGTCTGCCTGATTGTCTGGATTCCTGGTTCAGAATGTGTCTTCTGTCTCACACACTGAATCTCAATTCTTTTGGTTTGGGCCCCAGTCTCCCTGCCTATTTATCAAGAGGCTTACCCTACTTCATGTGTTTATTTGTATTATTTCTTCAGTCTATAAAAAGCTGCATATAATTGATGAATTTGTAGTTAAATATAACTATGGAACATTCAGTATTATCTGTGTCATAAACCTATGTAATTTTTAAAACTTTCCTCCATCCCTTTATCTATTGTTATTTTATTACTGTTTTTGTGATAAGAACATTTGACATAAGATCTACCCATCTTCAAAATCTTAAGTATACTATACAGCATTGTTAAGTAGAGGCATCAAGGTCATCTTTAGAGTTTCTGTAACTGCAAGTTTGTACTCTTTGACTAGTATCTTTCCTAAGTCCTTCTACCATTTAACTTTGTGCTTCTGAATTTGACTATTTTAGATTTATGATATAGCATTGGTAAACAACCCAAATATTCACCAGTGAATAAATGTTCATGAGTGGATAAAGAAAACATGGTTTAATTGTACTCACATTTGAGTCTAAAAACTACCACCTATATTTTCTTCCTGTGTGGGCTGCCGTCTACCCTAGATTCTGGAACTTGGTGAATTTTTGTTCCAGTCAAGTCTTAGCCCTGTTGGGGTCAGGTTTAACTTGTTTCCCCTTCCCATTTGCAATTTTCATTCTTTCTTTCTTGGGCAGCAATGAATGGATACATTGGAAGGTAAGTGTAGATGGATATAATGTAGCTCATCAGGACATAATACTTTGATTACATGTCAGGACTACATGGTTTATCCCTAAACTAGGTCATATAACTGGCATACATATTGATAATTTACAAATAGGTACTGAAAATTGAACATAATTTCATAACAGCTACTCTTAAACTCATTTTTACATTTACTGAAGTATGGAATGAATCTTATAATAAAAGCAGCTTTGTCCCAGCTTTCTGAATTGAGGACAGAAAAGACTATTAATATGAAGTACTATAGGGGTGCATTTTTGGTGTTTGGGGTCCTTAAGATATTATAAAGAAAAATCATTAAAAATAAAAAGAGGTTAGAAATACATTTGGACACATGCTGTCCATTTTGAAAGTGAAAGTATACATTCCTTAGGGCCTTCCATCAGAAAACTACTGGAAGGTCTTCTCCAAGGTGAAAGACACAATGTGGGGAAAGAACCTGCTGTACTTTGCATCTATAGAGACAATGATCAGAACAAAGGCAAAGGGTACAGCTGGTGGTGGAGCTGTTACGTCTTTCACACAGGGAGAGTGAAAAGAAAGATGGCCACCCTCAGAGTCATGATCCAAGGTAACTTCATTTCATCCATTCTGCTCTTGAGAAGTTGACATTATAATAATGAAAAACATGTCAGGTTGGTGAGCTTTGAATTGCCTATGCACATTTGTTAGCATTACTGACTACATGGGTACTTTTGTTGATGAAACAAAGTGCTCTATAATATTAAATCATTATTTCATGCCACTTGGATTAATGTTGTGAAGGTCACTGCAAATTGTGTTAGTTCTTATAGTTGATTAACATCACAGAGCTGATATTTTTTGATTTTTTTGGAGTTGAAATGTGGACATCCTTTAAAAAAAAGATAACAACATATGTAATTTTGTTCATAGATTTTGAATCCAACGTATTTTTTCCCCCAAACAAGTTATAGAAGGAAAAAAGCATAAACAGAAGACAGCACATACAAGAATGAGGTAGTGAGATCAATGGCTTCCTTTAGCATTCTCCCCTCCTGCCCTAATTTTTCTTAAATCTAAAAAGACCTTGTCAGCAATAGTAAATGAGAAAAGACAAGATCTTGGAAAAATAAAGATGGATTAGAATAATGACTACTAAGGCCTGAAGGATAGAAAGAATTTTCAGTGATCTTAAAATTACAGCATTCTGCATGCTGACATGGACTGGCAGCATCACTTCCCATGCTTTCCTCCAAAGGAGGCTTGACTCTGGAGAGCTGCACAGTGTAGAAACTGCAAAACCCTTTCTCCTGACATTAACTACTTCAAGTTTTCTCTGTCTCTTTAATTTTATGCAATAACATCAAATATTACGTAGATGAAATAATAAGTAGAAATTTAATCAGAAAGATCAAAAGGACTTGTTTATAAATTTGGCCCACTTAGTTAAACCAAGATTGTTTGTGTCTGGGAGTAGACTCTCCAGGTTTTTCTATCATCTTTAAAGGCACCTGGAGCTACATTCTGGGGCTGGTAACAATACATTTGCCATCTTAATCTGAAAGCTTCAGGGCTGAGTGATTTGTGTATGTTCATCACAACTGGAGCTGCAATTATA
The DNA here is from genome assembly GCA_004024945.1 of Uropsilus gracilis. NCBI lineage: Eukaryota > Metazoa > Chordata > Mammalia > Eulipotyphla > Talpidae > Uropsilus > Uropsilus gracilis. The sequence continues at coordinate 39,289 of PVHY01009132.1, read as the reverse complement.
TGTTGAAAAACATTTTCACTTTGTTTTTCATTATTAGCCAAACTACAGATATCTATTATAATCTTCTATATACTATTGCTGAGTATTTTTTTAAAGCTAGTAAGAGAACTTAAAGGTCAGGTAATACATCATTAGGGTCTCAGCTTTTTGGAGTCTAGGAGTCTCAGGCTGGGGGATGCAGAGCCTGCTTTCATGTTGACTGGAAGTGAGAGCTGGGTTGCCTCTGTAAGGGGTCTCAGGCTAAGGGAGAGAATAGGATACTAGGTCCCACCTCCATGTAGTTGGCCTGACTCTAGTCACAGTCAGGTTGGAGGTATGAGCCAGGAGCACCAACATATCTGGGCCTAGGGTAGGGGATCCCAGTACACCTCCATGTTGCTTAGGCCAGCTAAGGTAGGAAGATTCTCCTCTGGTTTACTCTCCCTTCAATCAGATCTGTGCAAAGCATCAGAACCTCAGGCAGTCCAGGTGCAGACTTTCAGCAGATGAGAGGGACAAATCAAAGACCTGGTAATGGTAATCACCTGGTGTGGAGCCAAAAACAGCTTTGTTGGAACTATCAGCAATAAGACCATCAGAGAAGCTCATGTGGCAACCTGTCAGAGCTCTACATAAAATATCTCAGGGGTTGGGAAACCAAATTCTTGGTCCAGAGATGCATGCAGTGTGAATGAGGTTTCCAGCTGGGGAGGATAATATCAGAGATGTGATGGGAACAAAAGGAAGGACTAGAAACCATGACAGGAGAAGAGAGGAGCTGGGCCAGCCACCTTCTGGAATCTGTCTCCACCAGTGAATTTCTCCACAGACAGTGACTGGGAGTTGGGTTCCCAACTCCAGAAATATATAAGAATCAGGAGCAACATCATGTGGCAGTGATTGGAACAGTGTGAATAAAGAAGTATGAAACCCATAGATCACACTGGTCTACAGGAAACAGGATAGTCTCCAATACTATATAAGAAGTTTCAAGATTAAGGTGTTAAGAGAACCACTCTACACACCTGTCCTACAAGAAGCTCCTGGAGTACCTTGCACTGACACCTGCCTGACAGTTGCTTCTAGGGATCTGAGCAGCCTGGTCTGCTGTGGTCCATGAGTACAGACCCTCACCCAGGAAAAGGGCATTGTTCTAGTAAAAGACAAAACCAGTGGGCCAACAATCTAGCTAGCAACAAGAAAGGAATTGGAATGTTCAGAAGGGAGGAAGGAGATACAGGGAAAGAAGGGGATGAAATGTGGTTGAATTATTGATGGCAAGCTGAACCTAAGGGAAATAATAACTGTATGAAGATGACTGAAAGTGTAAGAAAATTAAAAAAATCAAATTAGTTAATTAAAGTCAGATAAGAGATAATATATTTGGACATGCAATGCAATAATAAACATTTATGAAATTTTGCCCATTAACATTAAATAATAAATTTATTAAACTCAGACATTGCTCTAAACCCTTCATATGTTTACACACTTAAGCATTGTAACAACAACAAATACATAAAATTCAAGTTTTCCAAAGTTATTCAACTGGTAATTGATGGAGCAGGGATTTGAAGCCTGGAAGTCTTGTGTCCTTTGTAAGACTTTATCTAAGAGACAGTCATAAAGGAGAAAATGGGAGTGACATATGACCCCCAAGATTGCTCCCTTGCCAATGATACAATAGTAAGGAGGTTTATTCTTTGATTAGATCGTATCATGCAGATATTTTATTGCTTAACTCATCTTTTTATGAAAACATCTGAACCACCTACTATATTGCTTTCACTATTGATGGCACAATCTTCATAGTAACTCAAAATATTCAAAATATATGACACTCTACATTTTTGTACTATTCCAAATTATTTTTCATCTTTTAGTGTTTACCTAAAGAATTTCCTCTTCTGTATATCTCTCTTCACTTCCGAGGAAGGTCGAATTTCCTTAGTATTTCCATATTCTCATATGCTTGCTTTTCTTGATTTCCAGTTGCGGGTGCATGCACCAGTTCCTTTACAATTACCACAGAGAAGTTGGCTAACTTTGATTTAATTTCAGGAAGCTTGGGTCCTTTCTCTCTCTCCTCTTCCTCCTCGAATATATTCACCTTGCCCCTTCAACATCACTTCTGGGACTCAGGCCCACATAGATGTGATACAAACTATATGTTTGCAAATTGTATAGAAGTAATGAAAGGAAAAAGAAAACCTCATTAAAGTTGACACCAAAGAGAATTTCAGGAAAATAAATTCTAGAGAATATTGTCAACATCAGTCAAACTCAATCGGAATTGTTCTAGCATCAATGTCATGATATCATTTTTTTTTACTAAGACTGACTTACATTCAGTAAGAAATAATTTGCTATATTCTACTTAAAAGAGAAAATAATTTCACAGTAATTTTGGATGATTGACATTTTTTATTTTTAATTATAATCCATTAACTTCCTTAGCTAAAAGATGCACATTCTAGAATGACTTTATCCAGTGTTTATGATAACTGAAACTTATTTTACTAAAATTCTTTGAGACTGAAAAATTATGTTAGCTAAGAAGAAAGAACTCTGTTCACTTTGGGAAAATATCAATAAAATTTAACTGCTCTCATGATACTTTTAACTTTACAACTTTAAATATTTTAAAGAACAAAAAATAGATATAATTTTTAAAATTTCTATATTTGCAGAATTTTGTCTACAGGTTGTGTCTTTCTAAATGCTTCAGCATGTTCCTCCAGAAAACGTTGCTGTTATCATCCTACATCAAACAATGTCATCATCACAGTTAACAATATTAGTAATTAAAAAATAGGTCTAATATTTAAGCCTAGTGTAGTGGTTCATACCTGTAATCCCAGCTACCTGGGAGGCTGAGGCTATGGATCACTTTAGTCCATGGGTTGAAGTTGACCCTAGACAACATAGCAAGACCTAGTTTCTAAAAAAAAAAAAAAAAGTCTAATACTTAGATTGTATTAAAATGTGAACATCACAATAATATTAACAGTATTTTAAGTGAAAAGTCATTCAAAGATGTATACTAACAGGGGTATTAATATGTTAAATTTCTTTAATTCATAAGTGGTTCACTGATTGTTGGGAGGGTCTGATCAAACTGTTTTCACTTTTTGATTTATATGTTAGTTTCTTCATTGTTCAACATTTTTCTCTTTCCTCTATATTCCCTATAATTTTAGTGTTAGATGTAAAGATTTGATTATATTCAGGTTAAACATTTTGACCATACTCATACGTGAAGCATTTTCTGGCATTCATGTTGCTTTATATTAGTAAACACACAATGATTGTTTATTACTAATTTCATCTGCAGGCAGTAGTGCAGAATCAGTATTACTTGCAAAAAAGGACAAATGCTCTGGTAGCTCTGCTCTGAACAAATCATAAAAATTCCATCTGTTTTTCAGCACTCTCAACCAGTCTCTGTCATAATTCCTAAAATGTCTACATCAGTCACTTTAGTTTGAACTAAGCAATTGTAGGCTTGTGATACGGTTACATATGAACAGCCACTCTGCTATTTACACTTTATTTTGGGTTATACAATTACTGATGTGAAGTACTTGAGGAAAAGCAAGAGAAAAAATATGTCATAATAAAAGGAAGATATCACCAGGGTTTAACTGTTATTATACAGTAGGCTGGACAGTTAGTGTAGGCAGGGCAGCTAATTTGGAGGTATGGATTGGGTAGTGATTGGTAAAAAATATATATACATTTTAAAATGAGCTAAAGGATTCCCATCAAGTGTACTGCTGCACTCCAATGTGCTAGTGTGTTAGCACAATGTTTGGTCTTCCATAGGACCTGTCCCAGTACCACCTGCACAAGTAACTTTAGCCAGGCCACTTTTTGCTTTTATCACTCTCTGATTACCCCAATGAAAACATAAGTTGAGAATGTTCAATGGAAAGAACTAGTAACCCACATATACTTTCCATGGTTTTGACTTTTTGACCCAAAGTTACTACCCTTTGAATATTTTGGTTTATTTGTCTCCATCATCTGGATGAGGGCAAGGACTTTGATGAATATGGTCAGTTGAATCTCCAAATTCAGCATAGCCTAGAAGGAGGTTTAGTAAATATTGTTGTTGCTGAATAAATGAATGAATACAGAAAGTGGAGACATTGTTGTTCATAACTCCTTTTCATTATTAACCCTGTTAACTTCTCTTATAGGGGTTTACTGGATGATGATATACCAACTAAAAGAAAATAAAATATAGTTTTCCAAATCAATATCTTGCAGTTCTAAAGAAAGTACATGCTTTTTAATAAACCTCAAGATACTTCTCTAAGTATCTCTTGGATTATTTCAGACACATGTTCTGTGATCATGCATTTTGGAAATAAGGAAGCAATGAGCTTGAACTTGCTTTTTCTTTGTGAGGTTTTCCTCCTCTGGTAATAGTATATATCAAATTGACGGAATGGTTGGCATATACAGAAACTCAGAACAAAATTTTTTCATTTGTCATATGAAATGCAAGTCCACTTAGAAAATAGTCTTCCTGCATTTTTCTCATGAGAAAATAGTGAATGAGTAAAGAATAAAGAATTATGGATGTTGACCTTTGAAACTCTCCTCAAAGCTGCATGGCTACTGATGGGATGACATGAAAAGTCATTTCACTTATAATGAGATACCAAGCAGGCCTGTCTTCTTTTAAAACCTGGCATTTAAAAATACATTTACTTCTATTATGTACTGGTCTAACCTGCACAGGCTAGTGCATATGACATATTACCCAAGCAGATGTTTTAGACAACATGCTGGCAGCAATGCAAGTAAAGAATAAAGTTTATAGTTTTGTTTCTTCAATCTCAGAGTAACACAATTGAGGAAGCTTTTTTATCTGGCAATTTATTGCAAATGTTATGTAAACTGCCTATTAATTTTACTCCTACTGTGCAGCAAAGCTCTTTAATATGAAGAAATGAGGCGGGGGGAATAGACATCCAGATTATTTTCTTCCCCAGGACATCTTGTCATGTTAGCAGAATCTTTTGTAGTCAATTTGCCTCTGACCTTATAACTTTATGTGTGAGGAGGCAGGCTAGAGGAACATTCAGCTATTTTGGAAATTATGTTTCTTGATAGTTTTGGGAAGGGGGCAGAAGGAAAAAAACTGGGAAGTAAAGACACGATGGTAGGAATCTTAAAATTTTTTATTATTTCTGGATTATAAAAGTGTGGGCCTTAAAAAATAACTCTTTCAGACATGTGATTGCATTCATTTTAATACCATGACCTCCACTGCAATTTATATTATGGACTCAAAATAAGCCTGTTTAATATTTCATTAAAATGTATAAAGTATAAACATACAGTATTATGTTACATAATGCATTTGCAAGCTGATATTCAAATGCAGGAGATTTCTGTATTCATGAAGGAATGACCTTCATACTCCACTGGAGGATCATCAGTTTATGCAATTCTACAACATTTTTATTTTATTTATGTGCCATATGAAAATATAATATTCATATAATCATCTCTAACAAATGTATTATCAATCAGAGAGGGCATAAAACCATTTCGGCTTTCACTAAGTTGCTGGCAAAAGCATTTGCCCCAATGACTTGGCAGTGCCACCTCTAACTGTGCATATGTTTAAGCATTTGCATTTGTATTCCCGAAATTTGCCTTTCCTTATCCAAACTTGTAGAATAATAATTTTAAAAAGGGAAAGACATGATTTTCATGCAATATAATCAACAGGGCATGTTCCCAAATGGCCAAGAAGTGGAAATTTGTAGAACTAAATAGATATTAGTTAATATCAAATCAATTAACACAGCACTAATACCACAGTGCAGTCAGGATTTTGAACAGTTTCTGAGTTTCTTATGGAGACTTCATCAAGACAAACATTCATTTGACATTTTGGTTCTCCTCCCCCATGCAACAAAATTCTCTTCTGACCATTTTATTTTTCCTAGTTTTGAATTCCTATCTGATAGGAGGCATTGAAGAAGCAGAACACTTTAATGACTGCTAGTTTAGGGGCTGAACAAAAGGTGCTGACTTGGGTTCAGAAAATACTCACATACAGATCATAGAGGGGAAAATTTATGTCGTAAAATTATCAGGAAGATTTGACACTATTCCCATCACCTACAGTTTAATATTGAAAAAATATTTAAGACGCTAATTTTTTCAAGATGTTGAAGATATCCAAGACATTTCTTATCACTAACAGCAGTTTTTAAAATGACACTTTAATTTCAACATTTTTTGTTCTTTTGTTTACGAATGCAAGAAATATTTGTTTGGGCATTCTTTACCAGAAAGAGAAATAAAATGAATTTTTTGCATCTACAAATAAAGTACAGTCTAGACTATTATATGCTAGCACTTATCTTTTGATTTCTACCTTAGCAGCAAAAATTATCAGAAAGACTTGGAGTAAATTCCTGATTCCTAAATTGAAGTTTCCTTCTCTGCCAATTCACATCTGTTAGTTGTATCAGATTCAAGATAATTGGAAATTGAGTTAGCAAATAATAAATAAACCATCCCTCCACTGTTGTTTTTTACAATCTTTTGTTTTCTGGAATCTCTTAATTAAGATTATGAACAGGCAATCTATACTATTGATAGAAGATGAATCTGATTATTGCTAGGGAGGAAAGCATATTCCACAATGGAAAGGTCATCAGTAGCTATTTCTGTGCTTTCTTTATATATTATAAACAAGCAGTAGAGATGAATTACATCTATTTCCTTTTTTATTTATTAAAGTTGGAAAACAGGGATTTGATGTCCTTATTTAACCTCACCCTGCCACATTAACTGATGCATTTTATTCAGGAAATGGATCCTTACGTAACTACAATATGTTTGCAACCAACGCGTTTTTTATCAAACAATAATCCCCCTAACAATTTCTAACATATTATTTTGTTGCATGAATATGTTTAACTACCTTATTTTGGTGAATTATTTAATAGAACTGTTCTCTTCTTAAAATGCCAACAGTTTTTGGAATCATGTTAAATTGCCTCTCTGTAAAGTCTCTCAAATTTTCACCTCTAGTTTATTGCATAAAATATTTTACTTTATACTTTTAATGACATTCTAATTATACTTTCTACTGCATTGTCCATTAGCAATTCAAACAATTATTTCTCTATGTAATATTTATAAGTTGATACATATGTGATTTAAAAATAGCAGCATTTAATTATTTCCATAACTGCTGTTAAATGAGAAAATAATATGAAACAGTAACAGAGTCTGATCCACTGTGGGAGACAAAAAAATGTGAACTGTTCTGATAATGAAACTGGGGGTGACCTCAGCAGAGTATCTGCCTATATCTACCAGTCTTTTGCTACCTGAACTTCTTTATTACATGATGATAAAATTCTCAATAGCTTAGGTTTCAAAAATATTTATCTCTGCAAACACTATCACAAACAGTCTACTGATTTCATCACAACCCTGTGAGGCACATAGGGAAAATATTAAAATTCCCCTTTTGGAAAGTTCAGGAAAGTTAACCGATATATATCAACACATAGTAGTGTAGACTAAACCTCATCTGCCTTGTTTAGGCCTTGCTACTTTCCTGAAACAGTTCAAAACAGCTAATGAAAGAATGAGTTAAATAAGAACTAAAGGTAGCTAAAAAGTAAAATTGTACCTCACAAGTGGCCAATTATGTCGGGCACGCTGTCTTTCCAGGTACTCTGGTGTCTTCTGCTGGTTGCTTTAATTATTTTTTGACTTTGAAAATCATCTTACCTTTTCTAAGCATTTTGCTTACATGGGGCCACATGCACCTTGAATCTATAGTCTCAACAAGGACTAACCAGAGTCACTGTATTCCAATTCATAAATCTCACATCTAAGATTCCCAGTGTTCACCTCCTCACTCTTTTTCTCCCACCAGGGGAAGGGAGATATCCAAGATGCTGTTAGCTACATGTAAGGCAGACTGGATGGCCTATATTCTTTGGCAGCTTTGGAGGATGTATTTTCCAAAAAGACAATGTGAACAAGTTGGGAAAAAATAACAACAAAAAACAGTGAGGTATTAATATACCATAAATACACAAAAGCATGTAAGCTGGACGTGGTGGCGCATGCTTATAATCCAAGCATTGGGAGGCAAGAGGACAGGGATTACTTTAGTTCTCTGATTCAAGACTACCCCGAGCAACATAGCAAGGTCTGGTTCCTGAAAAAGCAGACAGAAGCAGTGATGGGTGCCTATAATCCCAGCTACTGGGAAGCTGAGGCTGAGGATAGCTTGAATCCATGGAATTGAGACTACCCCAGGCAACATGGTGAAACCTAGTCTCAAAAAATAAAATGCAAAATAAACACACACACACACACACACACAGCATGTAAATTTGCCTCCAGACTGCTCTATACTTTTTTAGAGATGAGACAGGGTGACTCAGATGAATCAGCAGTCTGGGCCTCTCGTAGTGATGCAGTTGGAAATTGTATTGGACACTATTTTGTCCTGGTGGGCAGGTTCTGAGAGAAGGAGCTGTAAGAAGAAATGAGAAGCACAAAAAGGGTGCATAAAAGAGTAGAGAAAGGTGTGAGAGACACAAGAATATCAAGCTGATAGAGAACCCAAGTGGCCAGGCTGGTTGTGAGCTGGTAGTGGCAAGGAGCCATGGTGGGAGAGTGGCTGGCAGAAGAGTAACCAGTGTGGAGAGTATGGCACTGCAGCAAAGTAGCATGGACAGCTGGTACCTGGAGTAGCCAGGCATTTGGAAAGCTGATTTTCGCATTAGCATTTATTGATGAAGTTTGAAGAACCTTGGAGAAGTGGCACAGCTCAGCACACTGGAGAGAGATGAAGCAAAGAAAGACACTGGAGAAAGACTGGACTTTGCAGAGTGCCTGCCTCAGGTTTAGAGGAGTTAAAGGACACCTTCTTGGACATGTGTCTTTGGGATCTTTGGGACTAAAAATGGTGACTGGGGTAAAACCACTTATGGCATCAAGTACTTTTTGTTCTCCTTGTTAATTTCCCTTGTTAATAAAACCCTGTGTTTTAAATTGCATTGCGACTTTGGCAATGTCACATGTGGGTGGTTAGAATCTGAGTGGCAGAAGCTGCATTTTAAAAGTGCCACTTTTTTTTCTTTGGCTTATTGGTTGGAGCATCTGCCCTATTTTGACCTGATTCTGGAGATACTATCCGTTATATTCTAGTCTTTTAAAAGAATAGATGCTCATTTTAATAGATAGTTGACTTTCACTTTAGGTAAGCAGTATTTTTCCTTTTATTAAAATGAGAACAAAATTAAATACAACAAAATACCTCCTTTTGATTTTAATGAAATGTTTTTCCTATTAAATTATTCATCAGAAAATTAGTTTAGTGTAGCAAAATATACCCTGGTAAAATTTGATATGGTTGTTAGGGAGATATATTGTTTTACTGAAAGGTTATAAAGCACTCTGGGGAAATAAGCATGTTTTAAATACAATTAGCCTAACAGTATCTTAAAGTAAATACTATAGATGGAGTCTAATAAAATATATAGATACTCCTAGCCTCCTTTACATTTCAATAAAGCTTAGATGTCATGGTTGGAAAAAAGAAAAAAAAAAACCTCTAAGCAACGAAAATGAATGAAAAAGAGTTTTACTCCAATGGAGTAGCCACGAGAGACTTAAGCCAATTTGCCAGTAGCAGGAGCAAGAAGGTATCAATAAGCCTCTTCCACCAAAGACTCTGTTAGAGGTATGGATTCATCCCTAACTGCTTTAGGAAATGGTTGTGTCCCAGGAAGATGGCTGCTTATGGCAACCTATTCAATACTAGAGGGAAGGACTGACTGAAATCACATAAGAAAACTAAATTTTGCTGCTTGCTGTGTGTTTATAAATAAAACACAAATAATCTCGATCATTCATTCATTAATTTGTAATTTATATATTATATGATATTTATATCATTTTGTAGTCATTAGTTCTCCCACCATCATGTCACCCATGAACTGTCATCTAGATCTCTTGTGCTTTTCCCTCCCCTGATTCCCCCCTTTCTCCCTCTCCATCCCTTACTATATGCTTTAGTTCTGTTTTCAGTTTATTAGAGTTGACATTCACTTGCTTTATTCAGAGATTTTTTTAAAATCACATGCTTTGGTTAGATCTTTAAATTCAAGTTTTCATCATGTTAGATTTTAAATACTAAAATTTTTATGTTTTTCTTTGTATAGTACTTAAAAACTCAGAAAATTAATAAAGTCTTTTGTTCTTTTAGAAAAGTGGAAATGACCACAATGGATTGTAGTGTAGGATTGTCAGTGTTTTGCTTGTGGTATAGTGTGCTAACACTGCCTGAAAGGTGTGATCCTATACCTTTAAATGACATATAATGTTGTAAACCAATATTGCCATAATAAATTAAATTAAAATAAAATAACATAGAAGCAATAATTCATGTTTTTAATATAAATTGCAGTTCTTATGACCTGGTGTCAATTCTTTTCTTTACCACTTTCTCTTACTCTTCATACATGGACCTTCTCTCTTCTGTCAAAACATGCTAAAGGTGTCTTCTAAAGACAATTGCATTGCTTGGAATAGCCATTTCTAACATTTTTATATAACTTACCATCTCAATTCATTTGTAATATCATTAGATAAAAGGAAGTCTTCCTTGGACAGTCTCTTTAAAACAGTACCCATCCAACATTCTTTATGCCTTGTTAGGACCTTATGATTTCTTTGCAAAAATCATTATTATCAGACATTAAATTATCTACATCTCAACTTTTATTCCTTTTCTCTTTCATTAAAGCATAAGTTCCTTGAGAGTAAGGAAGTTGTATGTTCTGTCCCCTTGTATATATATATATATATATATATATATATATATATATATATATATATATACCAGAGACTGCAAGCTCAAGTCCATAAATTTTGTGTTATCAGTTCACAACAAGATAAATATGTTATCTGAGAATTTGCATGTGGAAACTTTTGTAGTAAATTGACATTATTGTAACATCTAAATATAGAATTTATAGAATACAAGTATATCAGTTCATAATAAATTGCTGAACAAATAGTGTTTATGGTTGAATATTATGGGTAGTTTGTGGAGGATATGGTGTGTCACGAGTATCTGAAGAAGTATGAATCTGCACATCTAAATCATGTGCTGTAACCATTGTTATTTCAATTGAAAAAAACACACACACACAATGGAAAGATGGTTCTTCAGTCAGAATGTTGGAGAAATACGACCAATATATCTTAGTAAGAGAACGGTTACTTGTAAGAAAAGTTCACAAAATTACATAAATTCCAGGTTACCTGCACTATGTATGAATATGAGCTCCAGGTACAAAACACGCTGTTGAAACCTACCTTATATATTACTTAGAAAAAGAAACTTAGCTTGGTGGTCCTTTTTGGATTTTGGAGACAACATCTATATCTGGGTGTGTGGCACTGGTCCATTTAACAAATATCCTACTTGAAAGTACTCTACAACAGGAGCAGGTTACACAGGGTGAGCCAACTGAGTGCTACGGCAAGTAGAGATTCTGTTCGAACTTCTAATCACTCCACACTAGAGAACCACACCATGGAATTGAGGGTTTTGCTTTGTTTTGTTTTTTACCTTTGGTAGTAGTTTATTTTATTTTTACTTTTTTTCTAAATTCTTTTAATTTTTTTTACCTAGGTAAATGGTTACTGGGATGCCTTCCCTCCTCCACCCTCCACCGCCCACCCCCTTGTGTTCACTCAGTCTCCACTCTCATTGATTGTTATGTTGGGCTCATTGGTCGTTTGGTCTCTTTTTCTGTGGCTATGTCCATTATTCGGATGAGGGACTATGTTCCAGGGCCATGGCATTGTGTATGATGGTTTGTAGTCCTTAGCTTTGTATTGGACAGCTAGTCCATGCTCATTTGGGATCTATCGGTGTCTTCTAGTTGCTGGCTCCAGTATGATCTCCTTGCCATTCCGCTGTCTCTGTATCCCCTTTCTCTGACCTCTGACTTTGGGCATCCTTTCCCCAGTCATTGTCAGTGAGGCTTTTTGATGAGGGCAGGCATCCACTGATGGATCTTGCAGGTCATTTCCTCTTCATTTGTTTGCAGATTTGCTGTGACGTCAATGCCCTGACTCTGCAGGCCTACTCTTCCAAGGCTTGGGGAGGGAGCCATGTTTCCTAGGGTGGCAAGTTCCACGTGGGGTTTTGATTCATCAGCTTCCGGTGAAGTCATAGATGAAGGTCTGATAAGTCTTTACCACAGCTGTTTCTCCATTCCAGCGTCTACTATCTTTTTGAATGATCCTTGTTCTGAGACCACACACACGCATGTGCGGGCTCTTTTCTGGCTCCTCATCAGTTCTATGTTGCTGTGTGCATGTTTATGCTATTAGTCCACCTGAAACTTAGTGGAGTGAGGGTGAAGCTGCAAAGGTGTCATTCACCCGCCGCGCCGTCAGGTCTCCGTCTCCTCCCTCCCTGCTATTCCTGGACCAAGGATGAATCCAGTCGCCCGCGTGCAGTGGGTTCAGTTCTGGGGGTCCCGGCAGCGCCCCTGCGTCCTCCTTACCCACCAGCTCAATGGCAGAGGGGCCCAGTGGGTGCTGTATGGTTGCTGAGTGGGTTGAGTCACTGGCCTAGGTTCGCCCGTAGCTGTGGGTGCCTCGAATTGAGGGGTTTTAAAAGAAATTTGTGCTCTATTTTTCAGGATCTCAGTTTCTTTTCAAGAATAAAACTTACCATTTGCTATACAAGACAAATTGAAACTGAACATGTAACTTTGGGACATCAAATAATACATACTCAAAACACCCAGGGTGAAGTGTTTCTCATTCTACCAATTGATAATACTTGGCATATCAGAACTAATATATTTTGACTGCAAAAGTATGCAGTATGCATGTGTCTCTATCAACAATATATGGTATAGGATTGTAAGACTAATATCTAATCAGTATATTACAAGTGATCACTTGTAGATTTTAAAACGGAATCTAGAAACCATGAAACAATAATGATTACCTTTAAACATAACTAAAAGTGTACACGCAGTGAAAGGCATCTTCAAAAGTGAAGATCCAGAAAGAAGACAAGAGTAGCAGAGATGGAAATTTATGTAAATGAATGGATATTGATATATGAAACTAAGAATAACAATATATTGAACACTTTCTGTGTTCTTTGACCTTGAAAACTATGGGCCCCAATCTTGTATAAATATTGTTACATTTTCCATACCAAATTCTAAGTACAAAGAGTTTTTCTTCACTGATTACAGATCTATATCTGGGAATATTCCTCTCCTTCCTGATATGGATGTAAGGCTATATCCATAGCTCTCTCTACTATCCTTAGATATTTATTGCTAGTCTTTGTAATCTTGGTTTGGTTGCCCTCATCTAGAAATATAGGCAACCCTCATTTGGTGATACTGATGATTATCTTACAACTTGGGTGATACTGATGATTATCTTACAACTTGATTTGTAGCTCTCATGCAATCTTTTATACCATGAATATCATAAATAATTCCTTACAATATAAAATTAAATTATAACTGATAATTGTAGCTGGTAAGTGAATCTATTGGCTTAAATCGGTGCAATCAAGAATGACAAGATGATACTGTGATTCATGAGAATGAAAGACTTCTTGTATGGAACAAGAATTCTATGTGCCTCTAAAATGAGCAATGATTTTGGCAAAAGTATGGTTTCTTCACATAGCACTGAAACACAGGCATGAAGGAATGGAGACCCAGAAATCAAGATTTTTACCCTAAGGAAAGGATGTGATTTCTTCAAGAAAGTCACTGGTTGATGTAAATGATTTCAGAAATTGCAAAAAGCTGCAAGAATTGAAGACTGGTGCATCTAGTCCTCTACTCCATGTCCTCTTTTCTCCATCACTTAGTAGTTTGATCTGTGGCAAGGGAAAAATAAGTGATAAGAGATTCAAATTGACAATGATTTTCTAACTATATGGCACTTGAAATAAAACACAGCACACTACATGAGGACTGACTAGAGATTGTTATGGAACAATATTCATTCCTCAAAGGAGGCCAATTTCTATTTAGTATTGGGTTGTCATTTATACTTTCATGGTGAGCTTAGATAATTGAAACCCCTTTATGTTTACCATTCAATTTCTTGCTAAACTATCATATTCTCAAGTTATTTGTACATACAAATTGATCAATGTAGAATGCAAGATGTTATCGTTTGTTACTTAAAAATTCTCTCTTTAATTGATCCATATTCCAAACCTAGAGATGATTTTGAACTTAGACTCTGTCATCCTACATTTTGACAACCCCTTCTCATTTTGCTCCCTTTGCCTAGTGTGATAAGCCACACCCCACAGAAAATAGAATACTATGGGAATTTCAGTAGAAGTTACTTTTCAATTTTAACTTCAAGCAATATCTTCTGCAAAAAAATGTTATAAGAACCACCCTCTCCATTACCGAGTATTCCAAGACAGGTGATAGTGGCAAAGATGTTACAGAGGATGGCAAGAGCAGGAATCCTACACTTAGGTCAGAGAGTGACAAATCACAGTACCCTGACAGAAATTCCCATTATCTGGTAGAGACAGGAACTAGCATTTTGCAGAGTTCATTGGAGATAAGCAAAGTCTCTGTCAGAAACCCACTGATAAAGTTGCAGTTTGAAGGGATGAGAAATACATTTGCTCCATCTTAAAAATCAAACAGACACTGTTCTGAAACTAAGACATGACATTCCATAAGGTCAGTTTGAGAAAAGTCTTGTGAAACAAAGATATGGCACAACAGAATCTCAATGGAGGCTACAGGAAGATTAGGACTCTGTGGACTTTCGATTTTGTCATAGGAGCTAGCAAAATACACAGAACACACACACACACACAATTGTATTTTGGCTTAGATTTTCCATTCAATTTCAACAAAGTCCAAATAACTTTTAAATTAACCCAGGCTATATTGCTTTTATTAAGTAACTTTCTCTGTTATAAGTGTTCATCAACCATTTGATTAAAATGTGTTCTAATTTCAAGATACCTCTATCTAATTTTGGTGATAAATATTTGGATGCTATCTTTCTTCCATTTTTGCAAGATTACTTTTCTATCTTTGGTAATTATCTGTTTTCTCAGTGATACTTGCAATTCTATCTTATAATTTGGGGTTTATTAAGCTATAAGTCTAGACACTTGAGTTCATTTAAAGCAACTAGCCAATTTCATACAGACTCTATATAATCACCTTTATTAAACTCTTTTCCTAAATATTCTTACCCAGGTTAACAGTTTACTCATTGAACATAGCAGTAAAGAAGACTACCGAGCTATTCTCTTCTATTATCCTTGTCTAACAATCTTTCTTTTCTTCTGTTTTAAACAAAATATAAAAAACCTTACGATTTCATTGTTCCTCCAATTAGATTGTAAATTCCTGCTGGGATCGAGTATCTTTTTACATATCTTTTAGTTATCTTATTACATTGTCCAGTATTCTGCACCATGCAGAATATGCAAAAGATCCTCAATAAATAAATGCTTAATAGTTTATCTTGTCACTTACAACATTACCAAAGCTGCTGTCTTGGAGATGTTGGGGGAAATGTCAGATATCCTTGGCTTGTCATATTACCATCTGTTCTTCACTTTCAGACTCCTTTCTGAAACTTTGCCAAGGCACATAGATGATTCACTTCCCATAGTGTCGATGACATTTCCCCAAGTGTTAAACCTCATGTTTGTGGTTAATCGACTCTTAAATCATATCATCATTCTAGTCTGATGATTCTTGCTGTAGAATCATGTGTCTTTTGTGAGGGTTATAGATGTTATTCAGGGTATTTAAAAATCTTCTGACATAGGCACACTACTAGGGATTAGAATTTGCCAGGTTTTCTGTTGAAATGAAAAGACCCCTCTTAACCAGAATATTGCCTTTTATTTTTCATTTCGTTAACCAACTGTCATCTGGGCCTATTTAATAGTTAAGTCATTTTCAGGGATTTATGAGACTTATGAGAAAAGTAGACTAATGTTATATGCAATACCAAGAGAGCCAAAATTCTCAACAAGCTTTCATCAGCAAGTCATTCTTTCTGAAAATTATGATGAATGGAAAACTCTGAAGAACATTCAACACTGTCTGAATGAAATAATTAAATGCTGGAGTTGGAAGGAAACTTAGAAATAATTTAAGATATTCTCTTAATTTTACTTGTGAAGAAAAATAAGACCTAAGAGATTAAGTGATATTATCAAAGTATTTCTCTAAATTGCCAAGTGATAACTAGAAACCAATGCTTCCATCAACAACCTGAGGCCAAGAAACCTTTTGTGGAAGCCTATAATTCAATTATACTTTCTTCAACTAAATGGTTTGCAGAAATTGAAGAGACAGAATTAAAAAGTAGAACAGAACTAAGAGTAGGTTCTAGTTACAATACAGAATGCATGAAATACAAAGCTATGACCCCATTGAAAGACCTTTTGAATATTTCTTGTAAGTGATGAAATCGGATATTTGGTAGTGTTTATTGGAGGTGGTGATTGGTGTGGTTAAGGATGATAAGGGTGGGAGATGGGGAAATGGTAAAGCTGACATAGCAGAATGTGACAGAGTTCCGAGTGATTAAGGTAGCAGTTAGCAAATTTACTAACTTACCAAAAGAATGTAACTTCATCTTTCAACAATGATGATGAATTTAGAATGAAGAAAAACAATGTTACTTGAAGAACCATCTTCTGTGAAAATACTTGTATTTCTTAAAAGACTAATTGTAGACAGCATATGTTCCTAGAATGTTGAAATATACTTTCCTCCTGTAGCTCTGTGTTTATTGCAGCACTATTATAAAAGCCAGGATATGGAAACAACCCAAATACCCCCAAACAGGGTTTTTGCCTGGCAATGGTCCTTTTTATGTCACAGTAGAATTACATGAAGAGTAAACATTTCAGTCCTTACAGATTTGGCTCTGCTCCTCAAAGCTCATCTCATGAATTGACCTGAGTGCAGAATATTGAATCATTCCAGATTGGCTTTGTTTTGTATGGCCTGATAGATTCACCCTTTCAATCTATGTCAGTTGTCACAACTGCTGCTATTTGATTGTTTCTGTAAAAACTGAGAGACTTGCCCTCCTGTTTTGTGTCCTTTCAGTGGCACAAATGCATGGGCCTCTGCTGGAGCAGCCTGCAGCAACTTGCAGGAGTTTAAATCTTCCTTGAACATTCATAACAAATCAGCAGCTTTCAAAGACAGCTTTAGAAAAAAGATTACTTTTAATGAAAAGAACTCCACATTTTACCATCTATTACAAAAATTCAGCACCCAGAGCTTAGAGCAAAAAGACAGGACAGAATAAACCAGCATTGTGCTGAATCATACAAATGTTAAGAGTACAAAAGATACAAAAGATGTTATATTGAAGAAGGATATAAGGTCACAGAGGAAGGGAAAAAGTGAACTGCAGTGATAAGCGGGGAAATGTAATTGTCTGTGTACCCAAGGGTAGGCACCACAGAGGCCTAAAACTCATAATTGCTCACAACCATCTCTTGAAGAGGAACACATATATGAGAATCTCTCTAACACTGAAAGTCAGATCAAAGAGATATAGACAATTTGTACCACAAAGTATATTCTGAATAATTATATGCATTATGTTATAAAAGCAACCCTTCCTCAACTTGGAGAATATGAGGTTTTTGAATAAAATTAATAAATCAGGTATATAAAATGCTTTTTAATTACTATGAAAGGAATGAATGGAAATAAAAATTATTACCTCCCATTTTGTTCTCATGGTAATATCTGGATTTTTCTTGTATCATTTGTATGGAACTAAATTTTCTTCTTTTTTGAGTCAATTAACCAATTCATTTTGAGTACTTTACTGAATTACAGGTGAATTCTGTGGGAATCATTTATAATATTGGTGCTATATAACCAGGTAAAATCAACTAATATAAAAAGTAGGTTTTCCTCTTTTTTTTCCTCGTTCCCTTTTTCCTAGTAATTTGACTCAACTTTCTAGTGAGTTGATATACTCTAGAGCCATTTGTGCAATTAGGGCTGCAACTGAAACCAAATGTTGAAGCCTCATGGAGTTTGCAATACATTGAAGAATATGGAGGAAAAAAGGTAAACAAGCAAAAGAAGTATACTAGTCATAAGTTTTTCTGGTGGGTAATGAGTAAGAGAATTCTATACATTGGCGGTATTTGCATTTTCAACACTTATCTGCCCTCATTGTAAGATAATTTTTTTTTATCATTTTCTTCCTAGCAAATGGTAAAGATATATTCCTCTCAGTTCGTCACAGAAAAATTTTGCTGGATTATGCATTCATGTTTTCCCTCTTCCTCCTTAAGCAGCTGAGGGGAGAACTTGATAGCTTAAAACAACATCAACAGTTGTGGAATTTACTAAGGGATTGCTCAACATAAGTAAACTCTTGCATGAATTTAATGTGAAAACAAACAAACAAAACCACTTAAACTTGCATCTCTATAGATTAACTTGCCAATTCCCGATTGTAGGAAAAGGATTATATGGTAGATACATTTTATTTTCTACTTCTCTTGACAAAAATCAGAGTGCTTATTGCTTTTCCAGGTGTTACAATCTGCTCAATTCCATTGCCTGAAAAACACCTATTCCTTCTGCTTTCTTCAGATGGTATCTGTTCTGGTTTTTCCTTAAATATATGTTCATAAATAAGTAGGGTACAATTATGTAATTTTAGAGTCAACTTCAAGTATGAATTCATTTTGTACCATGGAGAAAATGTTGCTGAAGGCAATTCCTTCTCTTACCTTTGGGAAAGTCTTATACTTCTACATCTATCATTATCTCCCTTATAAATATCCTCTGGCCTTCTTTTGTGGCATCATTTATTTTTCTTTAGGATAAATGTTTACATTAGCATGCATTTGCACTGTAGCATCTCTTATGTTAAAAACAAGCAAAACTTTTACTTCCTAAATTCACTTCTTCCTCTAATTAGAGTATCATTTTTCAATTTTTTCATGGAAAAGTTCCTTCACCTCACATTTGCTACGTAATCTGCTACAATTGTGTTCTTTCTTTGCTTGATTTTTATCATGAAACCATATTTTATTGACTTTCTTGAATTTCTCAGCCATCACATTTTTAAAGTACAAATTTATTGAGGTGTAATTTATACACATAAATGACTTCCTACTAGTTGCTAAACATAGAAACATAGAAACTCTTATCACCTTTGCCAAAATTAAAGTGCTAGACTACTTTAATCATCCCAGATGCCAGTCTTCCTCTTTGTCATCCATACCCTCCCATCTTCCACAGGCCCTGTCATCCACTGATTGGATTTCCCTCTATATACAGGTATCCTGTGCTTTTTGAAAGTTCACTTTACATGTTTGCATGACCTACATTAGTACTCCTTTTTATTAACTAAATGAAAGTCAAAGAGGATTTCCACTTTACAACAAATGAAGAAAAATGCAGTCAACTTTCAGAGTTTGTTTTGTAGCAGCTATTCCAGGGGCATCTATACCCCAGGTGGTGAGAGTTTTCAAGCCAAGTTCCCCTCTCAGAATTTGTGCAGGGTGTGCATTTATCCCTATCATTCTTATATATCCCAAATACTAAGATGTGCTAGCACTATTTTATTTTTTCTATGTTATTTGGTGTGACTTCATAGGTTAATTTTAGGGCTGGGAACACTCAACATTTTCCCCATGTAAATTAATGATAAATGCTTTTGTGCTATTCAATTTTGACTCATGAAACATTTCATTGGAATGCATTACTTTCAGCTTGTTGGGGAAACCTGTGGTTGTATTTTTTTTTCCAGATAGTTTTCATAGTATTATATAATTGTAGACTCTCCTGTTTTTTTTTAATTAACACAATATTTTGAAACTCACTAATTGTGCTTCTACCACTATCTCATCCTTGTTTATTCCTGCAAAAATCTGTCATTGAATGAATGTAAGACAATTTGTTTATCCCTTCACCAGATGATGGATGTTATATTATAATTGGTTTTGATAATTATGAATAATTCTGTATATAATTTTGTACACAATTACTTGTAAGAAGAAAGATCTTTATTTTTTTTCTTGTGTATATACTGAGTTAGATAATAGAACTGTTTATCAGAGATGACAAATTTGCTTTCCATTTTACATTTCTATCATTGGCAGTGCTTTACCGGTCCAGTTGCTCTACATCTTCAGCAGAACTTAGTATTATTAAATTTTAAAAGTTTTAGCTATTCTCATATTTTAATTGCTCTTTGTATTTATTTAAAATTCATATTTACCAAAGGTTAGTGATATTAGCAAGCATCATGTGGTTAATTGGCCAAATATCTATTTTCTAAAGTGTATTTTCAATTATTTTATTAATGTAGTTATTATTGGGTTTAAGATTTAGGCATATATTAAATGGAAATAAACCCTTGATCAACTATGTTGTTTGGCCATAATTTATCAGAACTTGTGTATATTATTTTCTTTTACTTAATCTATTAAAGAGAAGTTGTGAATTTTGATATTAGTGTAAGGTCAGATTAAGGGCACTGAGATCCTCTACACCTGAGAGGATTAAGGATGCTGGATAAGTGCTCTATGGACACCACCCAACCCAAATCATGGACACCACCCAACCCAAATCTAACCCTTCGGCTACATCTGAAACTGCTCTCAACCTTGCCCATAAAACTCAACCTCACCCACCTTTCCCAGCAAACAACCTTACTTGCCTGCTAACCTTACCCTCCACACCAGCAAAACCAACCCCCCCCCCATGTCCCTTCCCCTATAAAAGCAGACACCAATTCCACATAGGCTAAACTTCACTAACCCCTCACGCTGGGGTCAGTGAACCTCGCCCAAGAGTTTGTGACAATAAACTCTTTTTCAGTTTTACTTGACCTGGCTTCTATTTCCCTTTTTCCTCTCCATTCTTTCATATTTCCTCATCATTTTTCAATTAGTTTATAGTTTGATGACTTAGGTTCATGCTTATTTATGTTGTTTTTAAGAAACCTATGCCTTAAAAAAAAAAGAAACATACCTATTCTAATATCATTTGTATTTGCTATAAAAATTTTACAAGTGACTTATGATCCACTTCAAATTGATTTTTATATTCAGGTTGAGGTAAGAGTTGAAGTTCATTTCTCCATTTTTTTTTTATATGAATGGTTGATTTTCTAGTGTCCTTTGTTCAAAAGTTGAACTTCAATACTGGAAAAGATCACCAATTGCTCATAGTATATTGTACCTTTAAAAATATTGCTAGATTCGGCTACATCTGAATGGAGCTATGTTTTGTTAAGGATTTTTGTATCTATAGTCATCAGTGAAATAATTTGGTAGTTTTCAGCCCTGAGTCTCTGCAGGTAGGGCTTACTGTGCAACTTTGTCGCTTAGTGTTCATTCATTTGAAAGTGCTGTTTCACTCCATTGCTTTGAACTCTAAGAGAGAAAGGGAGAAGTTATGCCCTTTTTCTGTTTTCTCATCTTTGCTCAGGGCCCTATCCACTTTAGTTCAATTGTGTACCTTTTCCCACTGTCTGATCTAGGCATAGCATCTCTGCTTTCTCTGGCACCACTGTATGACAGGAGAGGTTTGTACCATAGATGCAAAACATGGGTTCCACCCTGATTTGAATATCTCTTGATACCTACTTCTGCTGTATAGAGATGAACTTCCTCACCATCTCTTATGTCATGCCAGCTTAGTGTTGGTCTTCAATATCCAAAAAATAGTCTAGTTTTACCTCATATCAGAGGATCCTCCAAAGCTAGCCAAACCTGGACCACTCTTGTTTCCCAGGAGTGAAGCAGGGAACTTTCTCTTGTGCCTTCTCCTCATCATCCATAAATACATTATTTACCTATACCTTTCAGTTATCAGTAGTTTATGTTGCCATTTCCATTTCATAAATAATAAAATTGAAAAATATTTAAATATTAAATAATCTTCATCTTTATACAAGTAATTAGTGGAACAAAATTGGATCCTACCATTTCCAAATTCTATTTTTTAGGTGTGGCATTTGAATTCTAAATCTTGCAATCAAAAAAAATAAATTGCTACTATTTTTAAAGAAAAATGAGGTAAATTATTTTTCTTTTATTTTCAGAGTAAAGAAAGCATATGTGTCATTTAAGTGCTATAGAATTTTTCTTGACCCTGGATTAGATGTTGGGTTTTAGGGAATATTAAATTTTGTAGTAGGCAATGTTTTCAATATCTTTATAGAAAATATAATATTAGATTACAAGTAGGAATGATATATTAATTCAATCTCACACATTTCAAATCTGAATGGGAATACAAGTGATAAAGCGTATTTCTAACCCTTAATGTCCACCAAGCCTCTGAAATATGTGGATTAGTTGCATGATTTAATAGTCCATCCAAATCAAGAATGTTAAAATTTTTTGTATTATACAGCTCAATTTATTTTGCTTTCATGGAAGTATAATTATACATGTCTGAAGGGCATGCAGGTACCCAAAGTTAGTAAGAAGTACACATAATAAAAAGTGTTCAGTCATTCTTTCTCTTTTTATGTTTTATTTTTTTAATAATTTATTTATATATACATTTCACATATCTGTGATCTCTGGGGTTCACCCCTCCTCCCTGACCATTCCCACCCTGCCCCCCCTAAGTTGTGTACTTCAATTTGGTTGTTGACTTGTTTTGACTTTTCTTCATGGATTTTTGTTTATCTTTTCCATGTCCCAGTCATTCTGTTAGCAAGTAGTACAAGGGTACAATTTGAGGCCACAGAAACAAGAACGTAACCTGTCTGCTTTCTATGTTCTGTATGTTCACCTGGCTGCACAGCTCCATCTCTAGTTCCCAGTAGGAACTAATAGTTACCCTGCTCAGAAAATTCAGTTCATGACACTGTATTCTGAGGGGGCCATGTACATAAGTGGATGGGGAAAATGTTGCTATACTAGAGTATATTATACCTAGAGTATACCCTTCATAGAAATGTATGTGTAATATTATTGTATTTCCAATTTCACATACAACTTTTCTAACATCGGAATACCTTTTTATTGCACCTTTCCTCAGTTTCTTTCCTGAGTAGTCATTTCCCCACAATTGTCTTAATTTATGGAATTCCTCAGAAGGGTTATGAAAGAGAAGTCTCCTTTGGATATTCAAAGGTGTCTGTTTTAGACTGTTCAATTTGTGCTCTTCTGTTCCAGTTGTTTTGTTGCTTTCTCCTTTAGTTCCTGTAACTCTAATCCCAGCCACATTTTTCTAGTTTGGAATTTTCAATCAATGGATTTCTCTAGGAAGTTCAGCTATAACAACCACTATTTATATTCTCTGGAATTTGACACAATATTGAGTTTTATTGCTTTAACCAAGCCCCAATTAATTAATCTAAATTTGACATTCTATCGGTCTAATTTTCTTACCTGATAGAGTTTAGAGGCTCTGCAAGAGAAGATGGAGCACATAATCTTTAAATAAAATTTTCAAAATAGTAATTCTCTTAGGTTTTGATGGGAGTGAAGCAAATTAAATAAAACAATTTGCTGCTTTGATGTTGGAAAAATGCTGTCATATGATCAAACTGGAAAAGCCTATAACAACTTTAATAGAATACAGCAAGAAATAAAAATGAGAACAGGAATTTGGAAAATGTATTTAAACTGCTGAGTTAATAAAAAGATACTAGACTTTAATTTGCTAATATGCAAAGCTTTAACGATCTTTCAATCTGCTTTTGGACTTTTATTTTTCTCTGTATTGAGATGATGCTTCTTGATGCAAAAATAAAGGCATTCAGCTAAATTGGTAATTGTTTCAAAGTTGACTTGGATTTGTCCAATTTTTTCCCACCCAGCATTTTTACAAGGGCTCATTGGCTTCTGATTCTGTCTTGCTGTGAAACAGTTTCATGAACCATTTTGTTGAGCCAGATTATATACAGAATCCATTTCCTGTGCACATCATGGCTAAGAGAACTTCTTGCAAGCCAATCTTCCAGTTAAATGCTCCAAATTACCAGTTAATTGCTCTAGCCTGATACAACTGGCTTATGTCTTTTCCAGATACCAAATCAGAAGGAAATAGCTCAGATAAGCGCAAATTAGCCAGTGAATTTCAAACCATTTATATAAATAATCAGATATTAAACATGTTCAGCATTTACCAAAATATGTATGAATGGGCAAAATCCACATCTCTAGAGCTGTTTGTCTTTTCTCAATAAGCAGTATATACAGTGGATAATAAACCTCACTTGCAAAATCAATATTTTAATTGATGATTTACTTAGACATTTCTTCTAAAGTTTGGTTGTATTCAATTTATTTTGCATATATAGTGTATTTCATGAAAGAAAACACACCTGTGTTATCAATTATAGAAGAACTATGCATGCTGTACAAAGTGGAGAGAATTGATGTGGATTACTTGAGGTCAAATTATACTGAGTTACAAAAGATTATAGTATATAGACTAGCTTTAGCCTAGTCACTTAGAATATATTCAAAACATCTTTAGATGCCTTATCCAGACTCAAAAATAATGCAAAGCTACCTTATTAAATAACAATATGACTATATAGCTTTAATGAAATTGAAAAAAAAAACTTTTGCATTAAAACAGACCACTCATGCAGAATAATTCATGCACAATACTGGGGACTGATTTATACTGATGTTAATGAAGTGCCAGGCAGAGTAAGAAACAGAGCAAATTCTTTGGTAGTAATTTCTTTTGGTAGGGATTTTTTGTAATTGAACTTTCTTAGAAATTTCAGTTGGAGCAATTTTTGGGGGGTGGAGAATGTTTAATTGAAAAGAGAGAAGGGAAAAGATAAAAAGAAATAGGGGGTAAGGGGAAAACTATTATCTCGCTTCTTTGTGAAGTAAAATTTGCTTTTATAATTTATAGTGGAATAGACTAAAAATAAAAATAAATAAGTAAATTCATCTTATATATTTTTGTAATTGAATAAAATACAAATAACAGAAACAATAAAAAGGTAAATGTATTTTGTAAATGTACCCCAGTTTTAAAGATCCTGTGCTACTTGGTGTCTCAATGATCAAAGGTAAAGGGCTATGGATGTTTTAGTGGGAGTGGTGTGATAACATACATCTGAGGAGATGTAAACCTATTTCTATAAATCATATGTAGTGTTATTTACTTTAGTAAAGTTTAATTAATTAAAAACTAATTACTTTACCTAATGTGACAGCTCTGAAGTAGCTTAAGGTCTAAGTCTTAAGCAATGTGAAATTTTATTTCATCACTGGAGTTAAAGGTAATCATTTTTCAATTCAATTTCAAAAGGCCGAGTTTATTCAGTGGAAGTTATGGTTCTAATCTTATTAGCATCTTTATTTTCGAAATGTTTCTATGAAGTGATACATGCAATACTGACTTATTTCATGAGGTTACCACTTGCTCCAACTGTATACTATTTACTAAATTTTCCAACTTCAGGGTATTATAGAGTAAATAAAGGCCCAAAGAGATGTTTAGATCATTTAATAAAATAGTAAGCCTTATATATTTCAGAAAAAGTGAAACTTACTACCAAAATTTAATGACTACTGAAAATTTTGAGAAATGCTACAAGTTTATATTTAAATCTGCATCAGGCTATGTCACATCATCACTCTCTGTGACAGATTATGTCACATCATCACCCTCATTTAAATTTATAAATCTAATCTGGATCGTATTTCTACTCTTCTTTCATTTTGGGGGGAATGTCCCTTGTCTGTGACTATTTGAAGATATTTAGGAATTTAAATTTTCAACATTTTCTAAGTTATTTTAAATTAATCTTTCAAAAATAAAAGTGCTTCACCTGTCATATAAGTTTTTTCCAGAGCTTGGGTAATTCTGGTTATCTCTAGTTTTCATCATCTTAATATGCATAAATAAGAATTTTATTAGTAAGTCTTTTCTGGTATGAAATCTTAAGCAGCTCCACACTGTCTACTTAATGTAGCTTATACACATTAGTTTTACAAACTATGTCTTCTGAAATCTCTTTGCCTTTATTTGCTACTGAAATTTTTATACTTAAAATGTTGCTTTAGTCATACTGGTTTGTTCCCTATGTCAGAAAAGGAATAACAACAAACCTTTGCATTTATTGACTTCCTCACATCACTTTCTTATTGCTTTGTATCTTTATGTGGAAATGTTTGGCAATTGTATAGCTCTAGATCAAAAGTTGCTTCTTCTGGGGGTTGGGGAATAAAACAGTTTCCTCCATGAAGCCTTCTCTGGCTTCCCTGTAAGAAATAATTAAATTATTATCTTCTATGAATATATAATATAATATTTGTATCTCAAATTTTATAAATTAAAATGATATATTTGTTTTCATAAAATTACAATGTTTGTAAGCCTGAAGCATTTATCATGAGAGAAAAAACTAAGGACTCAGGGACCAGGAGTTAAAATTAAATATTGACTCAATTTTTGAACTGTAAGAATTTAGACAACAGGAAAATCATCTAAATTATTTGACTACTTTATGTTAGTTGTTTATAAAATATTAATTGAGCACTTGCTATAGGCAAAATACAGGAGCAGAATCAAAATGAAGAAAAATACACACCTGTTGACTTCAAAATTCAAACTCTTGTTTGATATGAAGCCGTACCAGGACAAAGGACAAGGCAAAAAAATCCCTCAACCACATAGGTTCTTCCGAGGCTAGACAGACAATTAATACCATACCAACGAATAGGAGAAAAGATCAACATTTAATAACACAAACACAAGACTTTACATAGCTGTAAGCTTTAAAGTGGAATGAACCAGCAATATTTATCCTGTGCTTCAGTATCTATGGACAGTGAGAGAAGGAGAAACTTCATATGACAAGGAGAGAAAGTCTCATTCTTTTACTTTTGAGAATAATGGATGAATTTCTCAGAGAGGATATGTTCTGTGATAAACTTACACCTGGAGGATACACTTCAAGTCACATTTTCTAAGTTATAAAAAGGGAGAGCTATGATTGTTTCTTCAGTTACAACAAAGGGCAAAGTGAGAGATGTGGGAACGGGATGAAAGATGAGCTATGATTTAAAAAGAACACTTTTTATCTTGTCTCAACCCCTCTGGCACACTGGAGGGTAGTCAATACCAGGTCTTTCACCTGTGACACAGTCTTCTAATCTCTTTAGAATGTCACAGGAGATGTATAACTAATAAATGATGATGATTCCCCCCATAGGTAGATTCCTATATTATTAACTGTACCCCTGTTGTTTGTCATGTGCACTTTGGAATCAAGTTTCACCTTCCTTGCTACATTATTGTAATTATTTCCTTGCCAAGCTATATAAAGATCTTCATAATTGCATTAAATTGGACCAATTCAGATCATGCTCTGTAGTCCCCAGTCTGTGAGTTGATGACTCTCTAATCATTATCAGTTTCTTCCATCTTATTCTTCTTCCTTCCCACACGGAACTCTCAATACAAAGGACAAAATAACTTGTCAAACATTTCACTTCTCTCAACTTTAAAAAAATCTGGTTTCTTTAGGTACTGATAATAAATTTCCTTTACTGATCTTTAGATCTTGATTGATGTTGAGTTCTCCATAGCCATGTAAGGCCCCCACTGGTTATATGAGAAAACATATCTGATTCATTTGGTACAATCAACCCCATAACATGAAAACAGATCATAAGACACTGGATACTGAACATGTATTTTTAACTAAGAAAAATTAGGATTTGTTTCAATTTTGTACCTTCTAAGTTATGACCTAATTATTGCTTAAGCAATTCAGTTTTCCCAAGTAAAAAAACTTGGAATGCCAATAATATCATGTCAAAGTATATAGAGTTGAGAGAAATTAAATAATATGGCATAAAAAAGCTTAACATATTAAACACAAAATAGCCACTCAGTAAATGCTAATTTTCTTCCCTATGTCAAGTCAGAAGAGATTTTTAGAATACAAATTTTAATAAAACTTGAAAAAATAACTATATTAAAATAGTCAATGCACACATGAAACTATGGGTTCATTTGTACTTTCATTCAGAAAACTAACACTTGGATTTCTACTTTTATAAGATATTAAAGTCAGTATTAAGGAAATATAAAAATGAATAGAATGTGATAGCAATCAAAATGGTTTATAGTATAGTGCATAAAATGTAGAATATTTAGAAATAATCATACATGGTGAATAATATATATGTGTCTAAAATTTTGAGGTTCCTGAAGTTTCTGCTTTGAAGATTTACAAAGGCTCTAGGGAGTTTGTGATAAGTTGAGCTTAAAAGGAAGGTAGAATTTTGAGAGGTCCTTTTAGAAAGTGTATATTGCAGTTTTTTTTAAAAAGCATGAATATGGAAAAAGCATCATATTCTCAAAAACAAGTAGATATCAAGTTTTAAAAGAGTACATTTAAGTTACCTGGGAGGCTGAGACTAGGGATCACTTGAGTCTGTGGGCTCAAGACAACCCTGGGCAACATAGGGAGAACTAGCCTCTTTGGAAAAAAAAAAAAGAGTATGTCTAGGTCAAGGAATGTTGGATGAGATATATCTGGAATAGAAATTGGGGTTAGTTTATGAGGGGAGGGGATAGTCAAGACATTTGCACTGTTATTAGTAAGTGAATGTAGTGACAAAGGTAGTATAATCGGAATTGCAGTTTCAGAAGATTGTTTTAGAAGTACATAATAAATAGAAGAACTGTCCTATCATATCTAGTGATATGAACATTAGATGTGAAAAAATCTGAATCAGGGTACTGATCATGAGATAAACTGGAAAAGATTGGCTTGTATCTGTATGGTCTGAAGAATTTGTAAATGCATTGGAAAAAGTTGGAAATGGAACTAACTATATTTAGATTCATTTCACATGCCAAGCATGAATGACACTGAAGATGACATATTATTTTCCTTTAATATTTAAAATACAGAGTGAATAGAGTATATTTTTTCAGTGTATAAGAAATTGGTCATCAAAAATTTCATAATCTACAAAACCCAAACAAGCTGTTCTAGATATGAATTTTAGTTAGTGTCACCCAATCAAGAGAATGCCTGCCATTTGTCAGCTTCCCCACATGTCGCTCTTCCATGTACCTCCTTCCCTGCAGTACCAGAATGCAAGCTGGGTTGTAGGAAACGGAGTTTTACTCTTCATTTATTTTCTTCTTCCCACCTAACTTCCATGTTATCTGCTTTCACTATCTGCTTCAGCTATGCCCATTATTAAGTGGGGGTGAAGAAAACAGTATCTCCTCCTTTGTATGGAGGTGTCTCTAATAATAGGCTGCTTCATTTCCAAAGGAAAAATATAATTGGTAAGAAAGGAGCTATTTTTTAAATTTTACTTATACTTCTCTTCTAAGTTTGATATTATACTCTGTATACACAAGGTAGTTTAAAGTGTCTTGGAGAAAATAATAGCCTTTCTCTATAATTTCACTGTAATGTAATGAAATTCCAAGATTCCTTCTTACTAAATAAAGGTATCTGTAACACTATTGGGGCCTTTCCAGTATCAACCTAATAGCTTTTATAGTGTTGACATTTCTTCTAGCAATTCAGAAAATGTTCTCTACCAGAAATGTATTCCTTGAGAAAACACCATTTTTGATATGTAAACCTGGACTAGGTGGGCCAACTATTAAGTAGGGAAAAGTTTGGCATGCATATTCTTTAATTCACATGAACACTGGTATCTGGGAAACAAGAAGGGTGCATGTTTAGTGACTATTTTCTCCTTCAGACAAATATCTCAAAGTTTCTTTCAAGGCATACAGATTGTACTGACTACATAAACTTAGGAATCATATGTGCCTGACGTATTTTTAACTTTCCTTTTATATATCCCAATGTTAAAAAAAAAAGATGGGGTTTGAATGAGTAATTTGCAACTTTACATGTAGTATACAGTCCAATGTTTTAGAAAAGCAATTTTTGAAATTTTTAATGGAAAATGAATATACAAACCTATAGATTTGTACATATGAAAGTAATGAAGATTGGGAAATGTGATCATCTTTTTTAGTTCTTTTTTCATTACAATACATTGGGACTATCATCTGTTTCATAACTCAAGAATTTGGTTGATTAAGGAGAAATCACACATGAAATCACTTAGACTGAAAGTCTCTGTGGTGGAATGAGTATGCAAATCTGATTTCTAGAAGAAGGTATACATATTTAATCAATTGATACAAGTATGAAGGGTATAGTTCTTGATAAACAAGTATATATGATAATAGACTTATTCTTTATTGTTGTACCTCAATAAATATGCTTGAGCACTCAATTGGCACCTAATTAGCAAATGATTAGCACCTCAAAGAATACAAATTTACATTTAGTTGCTTTGTTAACGCAGTGTCTTTAATACTGTGCTCTTAGTTGCTTTCTACATAGGCATTTTACTACATTTATTTCTCTTGCCAAGTGAAATGTCAAGAAGCTGAGAGTTATTAGAGCATTCTAATTGAAATTTGAAAACTAATTAGAATGTGTGTTCCTATTTAGGAGCTGCTGAACTAAAAAGTCTGAGACAAAAATAAATCACTGTATTTATACTGTAACTGTCATATATTCTTAAAATTAAAACCCAACGTGAGATTTTTGATTTACAACATAACCAAAAATATATACCAAGCCACTTAAACTTCTTCAAAAAAAGTTGTGAAGATATTTTTGAAACTAAATAGAAATAAAATCTGCTTTTCCTGGGATAAACTAACAGTTAAATAGCAAGTACTAGAATTTTAGCAACATTATATGGGAAATATGGAAACACTGGCCAATATCAGCAATTTCATTCACAGGAATTGCATGGGATTAAACTTTTGCAAAGAAAAACTTGGCAGGCAATATTGTCAAACTCTTTCCAGAAATCAAATAACACACACACACACACACACACACACACACACTCAAGATAATTCTAGAATCAGTGGTATGTCCCCAAATTTCAAATTGTAAGGATATATAAGCCAAAAGACAATACTTGAAAATCTGACTTTTTGAGTGTATGTTAGAAACATAATATATTTCAGAAATATTTTTTTAGAAATATTTTTAAATAATGCTTATATTTTACAATATAGGAAGTAACCTTTTAGAGGATGTTTAACATTTAAATAAAAAAAATTATGAACTTTACAAATAGGAGAAATCACAGTAATCTTCTTACACACAATGTTCACAGTTACCTGGGAGAGAACCCAGCCTCAGTTTCCCATTCCATTTCTCCATCTATCTAAAAAATGACAATGGTTACAGTTATTTTCTCCTACCCAGGACATGAAATAGCATAGGTAAAAGAAGTTACAAGCTGGTAGAATGAGTTGCTCCAAGTCCTATTTGAATAAGTGTACTGAATCAGGGGTTGGCAGCCCATCCAAACAATTTGTCCTATTACACTGACTATGAGCTGCCTTTATAAAGAGAAGAAAACAGCCTGACTAGCCATCACCTCACAGTTTTCTGGGAGGAGAAGACTGAGCCCACATGTACAGCTGGAAGGCAATATATGCACATACTCAGGCATAGCCAACTCAGCAACATTTATGACATTGCTTTCCTCCTGTCTCTTGAACTTATCCTTTAAAACAGCTCCTCCTAACTCCCTTTAACAACCCAGATTAAATTCCCCTTTTCAGCACTGTTTTCCTATGCATGCTTTGCTCTAATACAGACTTGATTCTTCCCTCTGCTCCCCCAAGACAAAACATACTCTAGTACATAAGACTTTCAATGGACAAGAATTTAATATAATTAATGCATAATAAAGAGAAGAGAAAGGAAAGACTAGATGAAATCATTTTCATATGCAACACCCAGTGATGGGTAGATGCCCAACCAAACCAGGTTGGCCCAAAACAGGAGTAACGAGTTCCCCAAACCTACCACAATTCTAAGGCAACCTGTGGGGACCCACAAGATGCAGGCAGAAGGGCCCAGCATGTCAGAAACAAAAAAAGAAAAATCAAGTTAAAGGCTGCCATTGTTAACCTCCCTGCTGCTCTCTCACCCACATCAGTTTCAAATGTGTCCTTCCAAGTTCCCAAATCCCTGCAACCATACCAACCTAAGCAGCAAGCACAGCTTCATGTTTCTCTGCTCCATGTGCCTTCTTCACTTTTGACCTCCTTCTTTCTTTTAGTTTTCACTCTAGCTTCTCCTCCTCCTTGTTCAGCTCCACTCTTCTTGGGGTGGTCTGGAGACCTGGAGCCACCCCTTTTCCAGGGGACCATCCTGGTACACATCTATTGCTTTTTGGTGAATTAATTCCCTAGAAGGCAGAGATTCCATTCTTTGGGGTCAGGGTTTGTAACAATAATAGCAGGCTCCTAGTCAACAAAATATTTTGATGTCTTTGTAGGATAACTCAGTGACTAAACCCACAGAAATAACTGAAATTGTGGAGTCCATATTATAGTATAAAGAGTAAGTAACTGTAAAGTAAAACCTAGTTATATCTGTCTCAGGCTTTGCAAAGTGATATCCATCCATCCATCCATCCATCCATCCATCCATCCATCCGTCCGTCCGTCCGTCCGTCCATCCATCCATCCATCCATCCATTCATCCATCCATCCATTCATTCATTTATTTATTCATTCATTCATCCATCAAAAAAAAAAAAGCCAGAATAAAAGAGGGCTTCTCTACTCTGTAAATGGTACAACTCCAAACCTTTCTATTAGCTATCAGCATTTATCAATATGTTTATTGCTTTGTATGCTATCAGAAAAAGTGATATAAATTTCTTCCTATTTTGATGTTAAAAGACATATTTTAGTTCAAAATAAGATGCTAGGTAAATTCAGGATTGAGTAGCTAGCTACAATTAGATTAATTACCTGGGAATTCCTATGTTGAAGGAGTCATGGAGCATGAGTCAGTCCTGGAATCTGTTGGGGGAAGTGAGCATGTTTGGGGGGACCAAGAGAACTGAAGACTGACTCCAACAGAGATGCGAAGAACACCACGGGATGCTGGGGCATGTGGGGGAAGTGGGGAGATGAAGGGGGTGGATCTTGAGTAATTTGCATTTGAAAGCACAGAGTAGTCGGTCCTCATCCCCTGAATGAGGGCAGAACACAGAAAAGCCCAGAAAATTGCCAATAGGCAGAGCTATCCCATAATTCTCAAGGGAGAACTTGCTTGTGAGACTGAGAACTAGCTAGCTTGTGAGACTTTCCTGTCTTTCTCCCTGCTCTGCATCAATTCAAGAAGAATGTAGGACTGAAGGAGAGGGGAAAAAAGGGATAGTCATGTTCAGTTAGGAAAGATAGAACTTAAATAAACATATTCTCTTCCCTGAGATTGGGCCTCCAAGTTGCAGGAAGCATCAACTCATGAGATAGGTGTGTGTGTGTGTGTTTTCAAGGTTAAATCAATTATCAACTATTAACAGGCACTGGACATTTTATTACTAAAAGACCTTGATTTTATTTTAGCTGTCTTTTCTCTTCCATTCTCCTGCATGTGTATCCACTCCCTGCACATAATGACTTGTTTGACTTTATTCCCAATACATAGTAGCAGTTAGATTATCTCAGCACACAGTTTCTCTTAGAAAGAAAGCAACAGTCCTTGCATTTAGCTAAATGATGCCCATGTGACCATGTAATGGTGAATGAGCCTTCTGAAATACCCAATTTCTACACCAGCAGCATATGGTCGACGGCAGTTGTGTGTGTGTGTACAGTTAGGAGCTAAATTGCTGATACATTAATTTAATGTGTCATTGTGATCAATAATGATCACTTCAGCAAAATCAATCATGCAGTAAATTGCATCCATCTTAATGGTGACGGCACCAAAAAAAAAAAAAAAACCCTACAAGATTGGGTTTAAATCATTTTGTACGTACAGCAGTAACCTGAGCTTCACTTCAGAAGGCTCAAAAGTCCCTGCTACATTTTTAAATCACTTATATTATCTGTGAATATTTTAATAAGTACTTTGACTTTTTATTAATGCTATTTATATGAATTAAAGGAGTTGTGTGAAACTAGAACAAACAATATGATCTCTTCAAAGCTGAAACATCCGTGTGAGCAATCTTTAGTTCTCATATAAATCCTCAAAAGAAGAATGTAGAAATATCAATTAGAGAGAGCTCTTAAAGAAGTTTGTTCAGGGATTCCTGTATCCTCTGGCAAAGTGTTACATGACTTTGAGCTGACCTTGAAATTTATGGTCTGGCACAAATAGTCATTAAACTGGGAACAGCTTGTGCAATGTCTTGATAGCAAACAGTACCCAGAAATGTGTTAACAGTGAGAAGGAATTAAACATATCCAATTTAGATTTAATTCTAGACTGGAGGAAAGACTGTGATTTTTAGACTAGTCAAAAGTTGAATGTCAAATCTAAAGGAAGTGGACAATGTTTGTGGTCTTCTATATGTATCTAAAATTGGGACTAGAAATAAACTGTTACTACTGATTTGTCAGTAAGCAGCTGATAGGCTTGAGAACTGTATAGTAAATTTCATCAGATCCCCTGTCGTAAATTTATGAATTAATTTTTTTCTTTAGCTCTGTGAAGCAAAATGAAATAAACTTATACTTATCTGATACTTGAACAAGATATGGATGTCACGTTCTTCCTGGGTACGTATCTGAGTCTGAGGGCAGTTTACAACTGCACTACATGAAAAGTCATAAAATTTGAATTTGGAACTCAAGGTAGCACAAGTTAATCTTTACCTCCTGAGCTCTCAGAAAATGTCTAAGATTTATAAGATTGGTTTTTGGTTATCATGGACTTATCTACAATGAATCATAATGTGTATGAAAATTTGATTAAAAATGTTAAATATGACACATCTTTAAGACTATCTATAAAACATGAATAACATTGACCTATTAAAAATATGTAACTGAGGGCAACAGCAAGTGATGGCATGGATGTGGAGAAAAAGGAACACACACGCTGGAGGGAGTGCAAACTGGTCCAGCCACTATGGAAAGCTGTGTGAAGGATCCTCAAACAATTGAATGTAGAAATACCATTCAACCCAGCAATCCCACTACTAGGAATTTACTCAAAAGATACAAAATTCATAAGGGTACGTACACACATATTTATTGTAGTACTATTTACAATTGCTAATATATGGAAACAATCCAAATGCCCCAGAACTGACAAATGACTGAAATAGATATGGTATATTTACACAATGGAATATTATGCATCAATCAAAGTGAAGCTGCGACCCCAACATGGGCAGTTTATTTGTTCATGAAGTTTAGGCATCGCATTAGTTGTGTCTGAAAAACACAGAGCCTAAACAGGATAAGGGTCTTGTACTTTGTTGCAAATTCTGGGTATGGAAGAGAAAATGAAGTACCAAGAGCATGTGTAGAGGAAATTGGGTTTCTGGTTTGGAGGAGGGGGAGAGAGTATTTAAAAAAAAAAAAAAAAAAAAAAAAAAGGAGCAAGGACTGGAGCACAAACTTTTGGGAAGGAGAGAGAGGAGACAAGTTTGGAGAGCTCAGAGGTTTTGGCACCTGGAGGAGAAGGACCTAGAAGCGGAGTCTTCTGGGGTTCTCCCAGCATTTGGCCCGAAGGGTAGGGAGCCTGTGAAGGTGGAGGAGAGACGACCCTGATGAAGTGCTGAGCCACCTTGCAACCATAATAGACTGGAGCTGAACCTCCTCTAAGGATCCAAGGAGGACCAAAGAACAAAAAATAACATTAATTTCACACTAAGTTTAGCCCCATGCAGCTCCCTGGGGAGCATAAGTGGGGTTCCTTTCTGTTTAGGGTACTTGTGCAGGTGTAGACTATTAAACTCTTTGTTTTCCCCCTTACTGTAAATAAACCTGTGTGTTTACCCTTATTACTGTTTGATTTCTAAGCAACTGCTTGCATGCAGGCGGGAGAACCCATATTAACAAAAATTAAAAGGGGATAGTTCCCTACCTCAGTAACAAAAGAAGATAACCTTATGTCATTTGTAGCAACATGGGTGGAGCTAGAAGGAATCATGTTAGCAGAAATAAACCAAAAAGAAGAAGAGAAATATGGAATGGTCTTACTTACAAGAGGCATTAGGAAAAATAAACACACAGATGGACAAGAAAAAATATAAAACTGCCAAAAATATAGAACTGAAATATAGAACAAAAGAAGAGGAGAAGAAGAAAATGGGGGAGGGGGAGGACACAAAAGACTGAGATCATTCTAGGGTGATAAGGCAATGGGAGAACCTTGGGGTAAATAATGTTATATATATGTATATATATATACATAGATATATATGTATTGTGCAATCAATAGATATATATACACAGATATATGTATGTGTGCAATCAATAAATATATGTAATGATGATCTTGAGAAGAATCTGTCAGTTGAACTCACTTCGCCCACAGTTCTTAGTAGGGGGAAAACACTGGGTCAGTATTAAGAATAATTTGTATTAATAATATTTAATTTATACTTATAATTTAATATTTATAAAAGCAACATTTATTCATATATTTATAATTCATTACTATAAACTAATAATTGATTTTATTATTTATAATATTTATATTTATAAATATAAATTTATAAGCCATGTTTTGATAAGTATAGTATAATAATACTTGTAGTATTTGCGATTTTTCAATTTATAATAATTTATAAATATTTATAAATATTTACTTATTACTTATAAATATTTATGATATTTATAATAATTGACCAGCTAGCTGCCATCTATGACAGGACTTGGAATGAATAGTTAAGAGGAATCATTCAAGTTTATCTCCTTCTGACATTTCTAATGAACTGGGAAACAAAGCAGACAGATGAAAAGCAAAACAGTCATGAATAGGCATATTCATTCCTAAGTCAGGCCATTATCTAAATTTAGGGTGAAGATCTTAAATTCACAGTATTTAGATTTTTAGTTATCTTTTGTCTAGAAATTCCTCTACTTTCAATTTCTCTGTGTCCTATACTTGTGCATTTAAAAGAAGTTTCTGAAAGACACTGGAGAAATTTCTAGGTGAGAATAGATATGTAAACATTAAGACATTACAATAAAGTCAAACACTACTGTTTATCACTTTACTTCTTACTTCAGGAAACTGTAATTCTATATAAGGGAAGTGTTGACTTGATCTGATCCAGCATTCCAAAACTTAGATCTCTAAACCTGGCATCCTAAGAATCATCTTTTAGATTATATGAGTCTCAGAAAACATCTTCCTAGATTCAAATCTCTGAGCTGGATTCTTGAAAGAGCTTTAGTTGATAAACCCTCGGACAATTCTGATATGTAGAATCTCCCATTATGGGTCCTGATATTAATGATCCTCTTATTTTGCAGATGAGAAGACTGAGTTGTATTATTTAAAAAACCCTAACAGCAAAGTAAATGTTAAAGAATCTGAATAGTAGTAGAGTTTCATTTTGAGTATTTTTTTCAGCCATCAAATATTTTTTTACATATAATCAGAATCTGTATTAGCCAAATCAACTTAAATGATCCTCAAGAAAAAGTAGATTAGAACTTTGTTGTGCCATTAATATTTTTTTTTACCATTATTATCCTATACTTATCAATGTAAAATGAAAAATGCAGGAGCTATGCAATCCCAAAGACACTAATATGCTTCTTGCTTTGATTATTTTTTTTTGGGGGGTTAAGTTTTTTTATTTGATCATTTTTTTATTGCAGTAACATTGATTTAGCATATTATAAGTGATTCAGGGGTGCATATTTGGGCCATTTCAGATGTGTTTCCACGTCACACCTACCATGTAAACACCCACAGTCCTCCAGAGGAGTCTATTGCCCTCCCCACTCTCTTTCTGCCTCCACCCATTTTTTTGGTAGTGTCAGTTCTACAGTCAGTTTTCAATATGACTCTATTTAAAATTTTATTTTATCAAAGTACAATTGATTTATATACCTTTTAATCTCATATATTACTCAGTTTTCAAAAAGATAAACACATGTCATTGGCAGCATCATAGATGATCTGGAAGAGATAGTGCTAAGCAAATTAAGTCAGAAAATTAAAGAAAAATTCCTGATAATAGCTATGATTTGGTTTAGTTTAATTTGTCTGGTTCTTTGTTTTATTTCTTTTTATTCTGCACATGAGTGAAATCATTCAGTATTTGTCTTTCTCCATCTGACTTATTTAGCATAATAACCTCTTCCATTCATGTTGTAAAAGACAAAGTTTCATCATTTTTATGGTTTGATAGTATTCCATTGTGTATATGTTCCATATATTCTTTATCTATTCAACTATCCTTGGGGACTTAGGTTTTTTCTATACCTAGATAGTCTTTGTCAATAGTGCTGCAATGAATATAAGAGGACAAATATCTTTTCAAATTTGCATTTTTATATTTTTTAATACCTAGGAATGGGAATATGATACATCCATTTGTAATAGTTAATATTAACTTTAATATTAAAATTTCACTTCCATTAAAAAATTTTGGAAGATCTCCATAGTATTTTTCCAGGGGCTTTTCATTCTACTTGCTTTTGTCTCCCTGGAGGCAGAAGGGTGATTATTCTGAGTGACTTGCACTTGACATTCATTGGACAAAAATTTTTTTTTAGTATGTGATGATTCATTTCATGAAAGGAAATGTAAGTGGATAGATGTCTCCTTAGTACTTAATGTAATAATGTCTATTTTAGATTTTAACTGCCCGTTAAAGAGCTTTTGTGTATGTGTATGTCCATGATGCCAAGTATCTGAAACTTGCACGCTTGGACAGGAAAGTGGCCAATTTCCAAGCCCCACGAACTTTTGCAAGGCTATGTTCTAAATAAAATCATTTAATAAAGACCACAACCCCATGTGGTAAATAATACTACTATCTCTGTTTTACAGAGGAATACTCCAAGGCACAGAAGAAAAATCAGAGTTAAAGCAGTGTGTCTCTGGGGACCTGTGAATAAACTTGGGACTTCTTAAAGTGGGGGAGATGTGAAAAAATCAGTGAGAATTCTCCCCCAGAGACAAAGATATTAAATTGGTCAAAAGTAAGAAAGACAATCATTCAGTATCTTCAGAGACACTGACAAATAATGTGGTGCCTTTATTTTTGTTATTTTTTTCTCATCTAAATTGATGAAAACTTTGAAGACAGTGAGAAGTCAGCATTCATTGTGGCCTACATCCAGCATTCTGCCACTGAATAGCCATTCTACAGATGTACTAGGCAATGTAGAAATACTCCTTCACTTTCACTTTGTGATTTGTAAAAAGGGTCTGGGTAGATAGATCCCATTTCTCTGGA
>PVHY01009131.1:0-57941 GCA_004024945.1 Uropsilus gracilis | reverse complement strand
GAAATAAATTAGTCTGCACTGCACTGATTGTCTTGCATTGGCTTGGTATTTTGGTTGAGAAGGCTGGGGATGGTGGTAAGGACCCACGAGTGGAAAGTTTAAACTGTGTATTAAAGTTTTTCTTTTCTGCAGTTTTTGGAGCTGAAAGCAGAGAGCAGTTGGCTGGCTTTTGCATATCAATGGTAAAGGTGATCAGTGACAATGCTAATGAAGAGTGTGTAGCCTGCTTTGTAGAGAGTAGCAGGCAAATAAGAGTATCCAGTTAAGGTTAAAGGTAATTGCAAAGGAACTGCTTGTAGCCTGCTTTGGAGAAAGCAGGAAGATAGCTGTATCCAGTTAAGTCAAGTAAAAAAGTCTCTTTTTACCCACTTTCAGACTCAGAATACTTTAACCTTGTCCAAAACTTTTCTCAGTATTGTCCAAAGTCTTTTCCCAGATTGCCCCAAATATCCTCAAGTCTCTCAGTCCTGATCATCTCACCAATATCCAGACAGAGTCCATCTCCAGACGCTTGAAGATATGTTCCTTTGACTGCTCCTCCTTGTCTTCCACGTTGTCTTCTCCTTGTCACCTTTAGGTAGCAGGAACTCCATGGTGTCGAACCAGCAAAATTCACTTTCTTCTCAGGCCTAACTTTCGCACAGCCTCTCGCAGACACAAGTTAAAATCAGCAAAACAAACTCCAACACGAAGTTCAAATCTGCAAACTCCTTAACTGCATTCAGCACACATGCTGCCAGCCTGGGTCAGCTGAAGGTTGCAGGCCCCTGGTGGCCACATGGCCAAGCTCACATGGCTCACATCTTTACAAGATGGCCGATTACCATCTCTCCTCCATTGAACCTCTCTATCAGATCTCCATAATCAATCTCCATCTCTCTCTTTGTTTGCACACCCTTTATATACCCTGATTTCCCCCGCCTTCCAGGAAACCTGTTTCACCTTGACCATTTCACTTCTTTCTCCCCCTGCATCTCCCTGAAGGGAAATTCCAACTAAGGTCATTCTCCCATTTTAGCATTACCTGTCCTTGAAATCTGCAATCTTAAACAGGAGACAATGGGGGGGGGGGGGCACCCCTATCATGCTGAATGCAGTTAAGGAGTTTGCAGATTTGAACTCCTGTTGGAGTTTGTTTTGGCTGAGTTTAACTTAGGTCTGTAAGAGGCCCTGCAAGACATGC
Source organism: Uropsilus gracilis (assembly GCA_004024945.1). Classification (NCBI taxonomy): domain Eukaryota; kingdom Metazoa; phylum Chordata; class Mammalia; order Eulipotyphla; family Talpidae; genus Uropsilus; species Uropsilus gracilis. The sequence goes on along the minus strand of PVHY01009131.1, from coordinate 56,758 downwards.
CTGAAAAGAAAGTGAACTTTGCTGGGTCCGATACCATGAAGTTCCTGCTACCTGAAGACAAGGAGACGGCAGCGTAAAAGACAAGGAGGAGCACGCCAAAGGAGCGCCCCAAAGAAAGATATCTTCAAACACGTGGAGAGGAACTCTGATTTTGGTGAGATGATCAGGACTGAAAGACTGAGGATTTTTGGGCAATCTGGGGAAAGGACTTTGGACAATGCTGAGAAAGGTTTTGGAATGTGTTAAAGTAATCTGAGTCTTACATGTTTCATTTGTAGTTATTAGGATAATTAGAAATCACTGTTAGAAATAAATTAGTCTGCAATGATAGTCTTGCACTGGTTTGGTATTTTGGCTGAGAAGGCTGGGGATGGTGATAACAACCCACAAGTGGAGAGTTTAAACCGTCTTAAAGTTTTTCTTTTTAGGTCTGAAAGAGGGAAAGTGGAGAGAAGCTGGTAGCTGATGTTTGCAGATCAATGGTAAAGGTACTGTGTAAATGCTAATGAACAGTGTGTAGCCTGCCTCCTAGGGAGAGAAGCAGGCCTAAGTGTGGCAGCCTCAAGGTAAAGGTAAATGGCCTGCCTGTAGCCTGCTTCGGAGAGAGAAGCAGGCAGGCCGGTATGTGTTAAAGTTAAAAAGTCCCTCTGGTCACCCACTTTCATGCTGAGAAAGGTTTTGGACAATGTTAAAGTAATCGGAGTTCTACTTACTTTTTTGGTAGTAATTAAAAAATTACTTTGTTAAAAATAAGTTAGTCTGCACTGATAGTCTTGCTTTGACTTGGTATTTTCGTTGAGAAGGCTGGGGATGGTAAAAAGAACCCAGGAGAGTTTAAAAGAGGGTAAATTGAGGCAAACTAGGCTGTAGTTTTTAAGTTTTTTTTTTTCTTTGCAGTTTTTGGAGCTGAGAGCTGAGAAGTTGCTGGCTGGCTTTTGCATATCAATGGTAAAGGTAAATGGTAAAAATGCTAATAAACAGTTTGTAGCCAGCTTCCTAGGGAAAGAAGCAGGCATAGGTGTGTCCAGTTAAAAACTGCTAGTAGCCTGCTTCAGAGAGAGAAGCAGGCCTGTATGTATGCTTCAGTCAAGGCAAGTCCTTTTCGCACTGTTTCATAAGGGACATATGGCAAAGCACTAATATTGAGTAAAACCAAGGGTATATCACAAATAGAATCGTCTATACTTCTCTTACAAAATAAAATAGGAAACCAATAATATAAAATACTACAAAACCTAGAAACGTTGGAAATGGTTCTCTCTTCAAAAATGAAAAGATCTGTAGTTTAAAACTAAGACACCCTCAATTCTAAGACAAAAAGCACAATCAATGATAAACACTGGTATATAAAGAAAAAAGATGGGAAGAAAGTTAACAGAACTCATGTATATTCATTATGTAAATTTATATTCAGTGTGGTAGGCCCTCCCCCACCTTTAAGCATGCCTGTTAATGCAGCCAGTCTCTCTTACTTGGGGAAGTGAATGAGAGGGGGTTGAGTTCTTCTGTTCTCCTACAGCAGAAGTCATTTACTGTGAGTTGTATAGGAGGGTGACTGAGATTTTAACTGCTTCTTAATTAGATTCCTAATTAATCCTAGTCTTTACAGCCTTACTATAGGAGGTATCTAGTGTTAATTCAAGAGCCTTTATTCCACACCATAAAGATTGGTTGTTAGCTTTTCGCCCACTGCTGGCTTAGTAGTCAACTTTCTCAGATCTCCTTATCTATTACTTTTTGTCCATCTGCTTTACAGCTTACAAAATATTGCAGGTCATTGTCTCTTCTCTCATTCTTTTGCCTTTTAAAATCCCTTTACTCTAATTTACAGGGTTAAGGGAGTAAACTAAATGTATTAAATCATCACAGAGAATTCTTATATCAATTCAGTTTATCTCCCCTCCACAAACTCAATGAGTAGAATACTGACTTTTCCATGGTCTTTATTAATACAACCACATAGTAAATGCCAATAAAAAACCATAGGAGTATCTTTGCAACTATTTTTTTGGCTATAACACCCAAAGCACATACAACAAAATTTTTAAAAAGGGGGGGAGGGGAAATGGGGGGAGAACCTATCAAAATAAAAGCTTTAACACAGCAAAAGAAATGATAAAATGAAAAAGAAGCCTACAGAATGGGAGAAAATATTCACAGATCATAAGCTGATAAAGGATTTATATACAAAGAACTCATATAATTCAATAGCAAAGAAATAAATAATTATTAGTAAAGAATCTGAGTAACTATTAGTAAAGAATCTGAGGAGACACTCATTAGGGAAATGTACATTAAAATCACCACAAGACATCAAAATAGCAATCAGAACAGCTATTATTACACACACACAGAAGAATACAGTTCAGCCACTGAATAAAAGGAAGTCCTGACATTTGCAGCAAAATGAGTAAACCTTAAAGATATGCTAAGTAAAGCAAAGAGAAAGAAACACAAAACCAGTACAATTTCACTTCTATGTAGAATCTTAAAAAGCAGTAAAAATACAAAATAAAAAAACCAAACTAAAGAGATCAATGATGTGGAGAATGGAGGAATTGTATAAAATTTATCAAAATGGTAGAAACTTCAAGTTAAAAGAAAAATTAGTGCGGACGCAATGTACAATTAAAATGGCTGTAGCACTTACAATAACACTATTTTAAGTTTGAAAGTTGTTAACAGATAAAATCCTAGTTCTCATCACAGGGAAAACAACATTTTTTCTTTCTTGTATATATGAGATAATAGATACTAACTAAATTTATTATGGTAATTATGCCACAGTATATGTGTCCATGCTACACATTTTTAAAGTTATGTATGCCAATTTGTCTCACAAAACTCAAAGGAAATACAAAATAAGTCCCCATTCTATAAAACCTTAAAAGATTTTAAGAAACCCTATCCTCAAAAGACGCGACAATGGAAACTGATTTTGATTAATTCAACTTAGCCTACCCTTTTTTTCCAAATAATTAAGACTCCCACACTGAAGGTGGGGTCCAGATCCAAACTGTGTTAATCAGATTCTATGAACAAGGTAAGGAAAAAGTTGACAAGGAAAACCTCATTTCATCCTTTATCAAAAAACATAAATGAGGAAGTACAAGTTACAGTCAATATTAGACAGAAATCTGAGAAAAGAAAACCAGCTGTCCCAAAGAAATACTGAAATATAAACAGACTCCCAAAGCACTCAAGCGCCTAACCTCATTTCCTAATATTAAAGGAGAAAAGACAAGGTTTCCAAACTTCTGTTACATTCTTTCTTCCTGTACATGTGCTTCCTGATTCTCTCAAAAATGGATAAATAAATTCTCCATTTTTGTTTAAACTAAGTCTGGGTATCTGCTAATGCCAGGGTCTGTACCGCTAATAACAGAATCATACGCAATTCCTGACTAATACACACAAATTGATGTTTTATATTTTTTACATTTATTTACATAAAAATAAAAGCAGTTATACATCTCATTACACGAAACAGGATATACTTAGTACCAACTCATGTCTCTTTAAATAATCTTAGTTAAAGGCTGGGCATGGTGGCATATGCCTGTAAGCGGCAGCCTAGGAAGCCGCAGTTCGAGTTCCGCTGGGGGCACATAGTGAGATCTAGTTTCAAAAAAATATAGCTGGATGTGGTGGCGCGCACCTGCAATCCCAGCTACCTGGGAAGTTGAGGCTGGGGATTGCTTGAGTCTGTGGTACCCCGGGCAACATGAGCCTGTGGTTCCACAGGCAAAAACAGCAAGACCTAGTCTCAAAAAATAAATAAATGAAGGAAGGAAGGAAGGAAGGAACGAACAAATAAATAATCTTAGTTAAGCCATAGATTGCAGTTGCTGCCAATGGATACATTTTAGGAGTTTTTAACTACATAAAATTATCTCCTTTCTCCTCCAAATCTAATGTTAAGAAGGAAGACATGAAAAGGAAAACAGTCGACAGAAGATGGTGTATGCAATTATTCCCTTTCCCTATTAATATAAAATTGTATTTTCTCATGATATTTCTTTTTATTTTACTGAAATACCATTGGTTTACAATACTATGTATGATTTAGGGAATAGGTTCACACTTCCTCACACTGAAGTCACCACACACCATACCCATCACCAAAGTACCCACAGTCTTTGTACCATAGATCATCAAACACTACCCTCCCTTTTCTTCTAGTAGTCTGAATTCTGCAGTGATATTTCTAGAGTTTTCATTGGTTTACCTTTGTCAGCTTTGTTTTGTTACTCTATATGCTATATCTGAGCAAAATCATCTGCTGTCTTCTCCTGTTTTAACAATCTTCAGAGTTTTGGCCACGTTGTCATAAATAGCAAGAGTTCATCTCACAATTTTTCTTAGTAAGTTATAAATGAAAACTGACCACTGCAATAAAATATATTTCAAGAAATTTCATTTTCTTTTACTTGAAAAGATAAAAATGACCCCCCTTGTAGAAGTATCTTGTTCCATAAAACTGAACAAAATGACATGGCACTACCTATTACTTTTAAAAGTTTCCAGATTATTTTAATGCAACAAAAACATCCCATATAAGACATAATTTTTCAAAGTTAAGTTGCCACTTACTGCTTCCAGTTGTTTCTTCTTCTGCACTAGTAACTCCAGCATGAGGTTAACATTGGCCAAATCAAGGTTATCCTGGTCAGTTCCCAACAAATCCTGAAATATTTGCCACCTATGACCATTCTAAAAGTGAAGAAGAAAAACGGTAACTTCCTCAGAAGATAATTTTAAAAGGGTCAAATAATTGTCTGCTATTTCCTAGTATATTTATTACATAGATAAGAAAAATAAGGTTCCAACCTACTCCTTTCCCACTAACTCCACAATACCTTCTAATTGTAACTTAAACATATTTTCCTCTAAAATGAATTTACAGGACAAATATGAAAGGTATACTCAAGATAAATATTAATTTACTATCTCTAGCAGTGTAATTTTCTTTCAAAATAAGTGTCTGTATTTGAATTATCCAGTCTAGTCATGTTTTCAACATTTCATTTAGTATAAATTTAAATTCACTCGAATCAATAATTTGCGGTTATTAAACTGACAAGTTTTTCCAAAAGCCCACCATATAATCTTCAGATATTCCTGTTATAAGTAACTCTGAATTAATATGATTCTACCAGACTTTTCAAGACATTCACTAGAGTAAATTTTATAATCAATGTAATGAACCAAGTTCTTTATTAAGTAGAACAACCTGAAATAAATTCCCTTTTAAGAAAAATGAATAGTAAACTATAATATCTAATTAATATTTAACTAGTTAAAAAACAACAAAATGAAATTTATTAAAAATAGTAATAAAATTTGAAACATACGGTGCTACTCACTGAGTGGTCCAATTTGAACCTCTTTTCCTCAAACCTTTGTTTCTGCTTGAGAATAAGTTCATTTACTGAAAACAAAAACACAACAAAAGTATACACAATTTTGCATTTTTGTTTAATATATCATTTAATTGTTGTTGAGTTGGAGTCTAAGCTTTTAAAATTCCAAAATTAAAAAGGAAACCATCCTATACCCATTTTTTAAATAACATGATTTTAATCCACATGTCAGATTGTCAGATACCAAATATTTTCAAAGATATCACCCCCATCCTAATTATAAAATATGATGATTGACTAATCTAGTCTTTTATAGATCATATTATTGGTATGGGCTTAAGAATGTTAAGGGGGAGGGGAGGCCCACTGGCTGAAGAGAAAAAAAAAAGACTGTGCCTCAATTTTGGCCAATGAGGGGTACCACTGTCTGTCTTTCAGAAAAGACAGGAGAAAAACAAGTTCTTTCTCTGCCTTCACTAAAGGATAATATATAGAACTGGTGAAGACCATTTTGAAACCTTAAAGTGGGTCAAAGTACCAAACTCTTTGGTGGGGATGGAGGAACAGAAAGATGTAAAGAACACAATACTATAACTGAAGCAACAAATCAACTTTCGAAGAAATTCTTTCCTTGTGAATCAATATATTTCCCTTAATGTTTAAGGTACTGCTAAGTGGATTTTTGTGTACTAGCTGTAAAAATGACAAAAGGAAACTAGCAGTAGACCAGGTAGGTACTTTGTACACATTAACTTATAATAATAATCTCTCCATTTTAGAGATGAAGGAATATGAGAACATAGAAAACTTACGGAAACAGGTAGTACAAGACAGAGCTAGACTACAAACCTAACTACCTGACACTTGCCACTATAATACAACTCAACTATAATTTCAAACAAACCAGAGAGATACCAAGCACATACTAGGAATCTAAGATTCAAAGATAAAACTCAATTTAATTAAGATAATCTAGCCGGGCACGGAGGCTTATGCCTGTAAGCTTCAGCCTATGAAGCAGCCGGGGCCAGGGATCGCAGTTCGAGTCCCACCTGGGGCCCATAGCGAGACGTAGTTCAAAAAAAATAGCTGGGCGTGGTAGTGCACACCTGTAATCCCAGCTACCTGGGAAGGTGAGGCTGGGGATTGCTTGAGTCTATGGTACCCCGGGCAACGAGAGCCTGCGGTTCCACAGGCAAAAACAGCGAGACCTAGTCTCAAAAAAAAAAAAAAAAAAAAAAAAAAAAAAAAAAAAAAAAAAAAAAAAAAAAAAAAAAAAAAAAAAAAAAAAAACAAGCAAACAAAAAAAGTGAAGGGTTCTAATGTATTGATAAAAAAAGGTAAAAGGCTACCTAGAAAACATCAAAATCATTAAATAAACATATGCTCAATTACTTTACTGTCAGAAAAAATTTGAAACTACTTTTAAAAGATGAAGGTTTTTCAACCCAACTACAAATTGTAGGCAATATATAAGCCATATAATCTCAAGCTGAAGCAACAAAAACAATAAACGAGTTTTTCCAGTACAAGAAAAAAGCAAGATAGTTCATTTTCTGAAATAGTGATCTGTGTCAATGATACTACTTCTGAGTGCATGGAAGAAAAATTTCTTACCTACTTAATGTATGTACTTAATTTAGAAAAGTAAAGACAAAAGAGATGATGGACAGAAAAACAGAAGTATATTTATGAGTATAAAATGTAATTTCCATGACTGGCATACATAATCACATTGGAAGTTGGAGTACAATTAAAAAACTACTGGCATAAAATATGTATACTTTAATTATCCAAAACCAAAAATTTTATGTATAAAAAAAGGTTGAAAACTGATTTGCCACCAAAAAATAACTGTCACCAGTTTTTTACCCATTTCTCAGCGGGGGTTCAGGAGTATATCGTACTTGGCAGATACAATGATAATTTCTTTAAAAAGATCAGTAATTGTGACATCACTATTCACAGGATACATATATTTGAGAATAAACATATAAAGTATAAAATCACTTTCCAACTTAGAATTTTATCTTGTGCTTCCTTCTACTAGTATTTAGTGTTCCTTCTCTCTTACTACTTATAAATTCATATAGCTTGTGGACTCATTAAGAACAATGGAAAAAAATTGTAAATACCAAAATTTTCAGAATATTGGAATGTATAAGCAGTTTTCCGGAGCTATAAAAACTGTAAGAAAGATTCTAGAGCCCACATAGTTACATTAAAGAATTCTGCTCTGCAGGACTTTGGCTTTCCTTTGACCTAGTCTAGTCTATGAAATGCAGTCCTGGAGAGTATCATACCCCCAAATAATTTTTTTTTCCCTTAGTTTCTTCAAGTTTACCATAAAACCTTATTTACCAAGAAGAATTTGGTATACCAACAAAAGGCTTTCACAATATCTCCTTCAGGACTCCTTTCTGTTATGCAATTATCCAGTTATTTTCCTTCATGAAAAGATAATGAATTGTGTGAAGAATGGGAAAAAAACAACAGCCGTAGACAAGGTAATTTTAGAGCAGAGGTGAAAAGAAAAGACAAAGCTGTAAAGGTTCAAATTCATAGCTTATAATAAACTATCATTTGAACTAAATAAAAGTAAATTGTAACAGAAACACTGAGTCTTGTCATATTACTTGCACATTTTCTAATTATTCTAAAGGCAGAATCTAATACACAAGTAGACATCACACCACAACTATGAATTTATTTCTGTTTAGAATGAAGAAAATCTTTTTGTTACACATGCCTAATAGTATCCTACTTCATATATACCTGAGTATCAGTTTGCTGAATTTAATCTTCAAAAATCCAGGCTACAGCATTTCTAAGCGGGCTTCAACATGTGGAATTTTAAGGTACTCATAAATGATCTCAAATTAGGTATTATTTCCACTCACAATCTGAGTTCCCTATTTGCCTCAATTTACCATCCCTCTCTCAGGAGTTCTATATGTATGTATTTCCCCACACAAATCTGAGACTTTTCCTTCTTTTCCCTTTTCCAGTGGCCCTTATCTCTGATGCTTCTCATTTCTGTCCTAAAAGCAAACACAATAGGAACACACAGCACTGTATAGACAGGCATTCTGTACCTGTTATCTCCATCAGTTTCACAGTCTTTCTAAGAGTTGTGACACTTTTTAATGAGAAAATTATGTTTTTAATTAATATTACTATATTATGTTTCTAAGAATATAGGTAGGAAATCTATGTTACAATCTAGGGAGGACTGGGAAAAACACCCTGCTGTGGAGGAAACACAGATGTGCTTACACAGAATGCCTTCTGAATAAATTACTGCTAGCATACATTTCTGGGGAAAGAATAATGAAAAAAAAAAAAAAAGATGATTCCAAAGACTCACCCAAGAAATTAGGATACAGATGGTCAATATTATCCACAACATAGTTACATTTGGGACATCTATTATTATCCTCCAAACTCTGATGAATACACTTGTAGCTATTAACAGAGGGGGAAAAAAATGGGGTTGATTAAATCAGTGACAAAATAGTAAGTTGGTGACAAAATAATGCCTATTAGTATTCTATTCCTCACTTTCAACATACGTAGCCCAACAGTTATTAAATTCATTTTAATTAATATAATTTAATTTATTTTAATTAATTTAATTTCAGACCATGAAAAGTTTTATCAGATAGTAGTATATAAAAGTTGTTTGAAAATAAAGTCTAGTGTTATAAAATTACTAATATGAAACTTTTAGAAATATACTAAATATTAAGTTCATGCATAAAAACACCAAAAGAAAAGCTAACGTGTATGATTTACTGAACAAGCAATTCATGTTCTTGGAGTACTCGTATCCTTAATGCCAGTTTAATTATATAGTAATGAATATGAGCAATCTTACTAAACTGTTGCAGAAAATATAACTGCCACTACTTTTCTGATAGGTAAACTGCATGAAATACTTTAAAGTTGTGCAGTTCTTTTGACAAAATTATATTACTCCTAGGAATTTAGTCTAGGAAAATAAGCACTTATACATATATACATATACAATACATATATATAAAGGTGTTCAAAGTTATACGTAAACAGCAAAATTAATTAGATGAAACCAAATACTAAGAAATTGTCTCAATAAATTTGTAAACCCAACCCAATGCAATGCAGCCAATAAAAATAATATGAATAACTCAGTAACTAATCAATTAAAATTTACAACTAAAGAAGTGATTTTAAGAAAATGTTTTCATACATTACATACACCTGTAATGTCTGACTTTTTACAATTGTATCATCTTATAATAAAACTTTTTTAAGTAACATCCAACCAGATCGCAGAGAAATATCAAAATCACACCAGAAAATCATTGTGTCACTGTATTACTAAATAAAAATGACAATCTCTAACATGGTAAATAAAGTTTCAATAGTAAAGGCACTGCTTCTAACCATCAAGGGAAAAAAGATTTCTAAGAAATAAAAGGATTCATCAAGAGGACTCCTAAAAAAAGGGTACCTCATTTAGTCTGTATTCGAGGTACTATAAATTTATTTCAGCTTTACAAACTGAAGCTGAGTTTTTGTATTTCCCTACTATTTCCTTCCACTTTATCAAAATAAAACCAAAAAAATGAGGTTTCTCTGTTCTGGTCTTCAACTATTTTCTCATTTCACATCTGTACTTTCAGACAAGTAAAAGGAAGAAGTTATAGAGAAGCAATATAGTGTGATCTTCCTTGCTATGGGGCATAGGGGGGGAGGGAGGCGTGTAGGAGACAACTAAAGACCAAATGCCTGGCACATGATACTCAAATGCATACTGAACATCTGGCTTGCATAGTGGTCCCACAAACAATATCATCACCTCCTGCAAGTATGGCAAGGCTAGGATTACTATTAGTGACAGAAAACTTCCTTCATGTAAATTTTGGTGGAATAATATACTAATTGCTTGTTTTATTCAATGTAAGGGAGAAGCATGAAGCAGATATGGAAATGCAACAGACTAAGAGTCCCTATATGGAAAAAATTAAGTCTGCTTAGAGTAAAAGAAAACAATTAAATATTACTAAAAATTATTCCCAGTGGTAAGATTTTCCCCTTAAAAAAGTATGCAAATTCAAATAAAGTCATTCATGAAGCAAAAAAATCTGGGAAGATAGTAAAGAGTCAACAAGGTTACAGATAAGCAGGAGGACATTTGGGTTTTAGCAAATGACTTCACAAATGGTAGTTAGAAAATTAGTTATAATATGATAAGAAGAACCTATTAAGTCAGAGCAATAGTTTGCTAATACACAAGAAACAACTCCCAGAATCCAGAAGAACCACCTTCTCTCCCTTCTTAAGCTTCATAAGTATAAATAACCCTTGTAAGCAGGATGTCTCCTTTGTCAACCCTTGTCAACTCCTGAAAGAAAAGAGACACAGACAGAAGGAAGAACTGTCCTCAAGAACTAAAATTCAAAGACTTTTCTGTATTGCACTTCATAATATCTGATGCTATAATATATTTGATGCTATAAAAGTATGAAAAAATATACCACTATGCAAAACTGAAATAACAAGATGCATCAAGTTTATCTTTGGACATCTACCATCCCAAGGTAGATCTACCTTAGTCTAGAAATAGCAAGTATCTTATTTTGTACTTATTTGTGTATATGTTCATCAGTCACTTTTCTACTTGTCCATGAAAATCAGTATTTTTTATTTTCTCAACCCTAAATTCATGTCTAGCAAAATATTCTCTTATAGACTTGGATATTAATAAATGTTTAGTACATGGACAAAACTAGATATAACCAAAAGAAAGAGACTTCTGCTACCTTCTGGGTCATACAAAACACTACTAGAAATGCTCAGTATCTAACTGCAGAAACTCCAACTCATTCTCATTCATTTAATTTATTTGACCATCATCAGTGTAAACTCATCACTTTTTGTTTTGGCTTACAAATGAGTAAGTACCTATACTTGGGATGAGAACAGGTGGGCATCAAGAAGTTAACAGACATATATCAGGTCTACCTGACAAGACTTTTAATAACTATTCAATTAGCAATTCTCAAAAAAATTATTTTGTACCACAGGCTGCTGACAAAAATGGATGCCTGTCCTGTATCCTCCAGTAAGTAAATGGATGTTAGATAATATCTCTCTGTATCTGAATATAGTTGCTTTGTTCCCTTTATAAACAAATAACTACTTATAAAACATTAATTTCTCTGTATAAAAAGTTGTTAGCTATAGAAAAACATGAGTAACCAGATAATCATCAAAAAAAGGTTAATAACAAAAATATCAAAGACAACTCAGTAACAACATAACAACCAAGTAAAAAGAAAGAATAATGCAAGATCATAAATTAGGTAAAAGTTCCAAAGGCAAACTGATATCCAGATATGATGACAATTATGCTCAGAGATGACAACACTGAGGGACTTCTGTTAATTATAACTATTTTGTAATGAAGTAAAATAGTAAGTAAGGACTAAACAGAGGTAAGAAGTAATGTGCAGGGGACATGCTAAGCAGTTTAAAAGGCAAAGAGGAAGAGTAAAGCTTATCTATATATCAAGTAGAAATTAGATTTTTAATTGTATCTGAGTTTCAGCTGGATTATAGCTAAGAGTAGGTTCACTAATAAATGAGAACGAATAAAATGCATAAAATTCCTGCCATATTGTCTTCAACCAGTTACTAGGAAAGATTTACCATTTATATATGAGACAGAGACCAGGGATAGCTTATGTGATCCAATTTTGATTCAGTGCTAATAATTTGGGCGGTCTTAAAATAGCAGAATGCTTGGCTCTGGATTAACAGTATTCAAACTAGCTAAGAGCTGATAAAACTGGATACTGTTAATGATTGAAATTCCAATGTCTTCAAGATTAGTTTAGGGTAAATAATCATGAGCTTGTTCTTTAAATGAAATTGCCAAAATGTTTCACAATTTAGCAAAACCAGATAATCCCGTTGCTAATCTCCCAGTTTATTATTGGCTACTGCCATCAGTATGGTCTCTATCCTATAAAAGCTGTTCTCTGGTAGGTATTTTAAAATACATTCACAACAGCTATAATACAGTAACTTGAGTTGTTACAACAACCATCAAAGCTCAGATTTAATTTGAAAACAAAAGACCAATTTAAGAAGTCAGTTGGGGCTTTCAAATAATAACCTTTCCAATAATTATACAACATGGAGAGTCACTGACAGAACCAAGCACATCTAGTTTCAAAGTCAATCAGTAATTATTATACTTCACAATACAATATAATGTTTGACCTGATTCAGTAAACCCTTCAAAATCTTTGCTGAAGCATTACATTGAATAATACAGATATAGGTAGGGTAGCAACAAAAATTAAAACTTCACTTAACAATTTGTTTCACCCTAACAATACATCCAAACCTGTAAAAGAGGATGTGAAAGAGATTGAGAAGGGAAGGAGAAAGCAAAACAGAGTGGCTTGAGTGACTTGACAAAGTGGTTCAGTAAGTTTTAAAGTTAGTACTAGAATGCTGGTCTGGAACTTCAAGAAATTGTTTTTGTTTATCTGTTTTTAAACTTCGTCAGTAATTTTCACCTGAGGGCAATTTTATTCCCTAAGGGATATATGGCAATGTCTGGAGACAGTTTGGTTTTCACCAGCCCAAGAAAAAGGAGTTGCTATTGGGCAACGGTCAGAATTACTGCTAAGCAATCTATATTACCCAGAATAATCACCCCAATAAATAATTCCCAGTATATCAATATTACCAAATTTGACACAGACTACTCTAGGCCTACTCTGAAAAATCTAATTTTTCAGAATGATGAAAATCCAGTCTCTGAGAGAAGTATGCAGTTTTCTATGAATTTCTAGAATGCTGGATCAATTAATGGGCCAAGAGAAAACAAGTGCTAAACAATCAGCCTGGAAAAACCAAGATCAAGTAAATATACCAGTCTAGAAGAAGTTCCACAGGCTAAAATATCATTAACAATGTAGAAGATAAACTATAACAATGTCAATGAAATGATATTATAGGAAAAGGAAATAAAAGTATTTAAAACAGTTAAGATGACCTTCTTTAAAAAAAAAAACAAAAAACAAAAAAAAAACAGCAAAAAGATTTGGAAAGACATAACATTCCTTACCATTGATAACCTTTTAGGAGGTAAACAAGATAGGCTAACGGAAAGGAGATATTTATATTTTATTTGTACATCTTACTATATAATGAAAGTTGTGTTTTAGCCAGGAGTATACACTGCTCTTATCAACGTTAACTTCAATTGCTCTTAATTTTTTTTTATTTATTGCTTGTATTTTATATTGCTTTTATATTTATTCATTGTTCTTTTAACTTCTTTTTTAATAAAGAGCGTAGACAATACAAACTTTATATAATAAATGCTCTAAAAACTAATTAGCATATTGAATGTACCTATCAATGAAGCATCATATTCTAGACCGACTTAAAGTACTTAAAGCACTCCTATTGACCAATAATCATCAATTAATTAGGTAGCACATTCAACTTAAATTATAGGGATAACTTCAACATGAATTAGAATATAAAGCCTTAGAACAACAGGAATACTAAGGTTAAAGTAATATACCAAAGAACAAAAAATTGACAAAGATGACTAGCTGCAAGTAGTATGTACCACAAAAATAAAATAATAATTAAAAACTAGCAAAAGAAGTAAAAAATACAAAGATCACATACTCATTAGGATAACTGCAATTAAAAATTAATCAGCATAAAAATGCTCAAGAAAATGTGGGAAAACTGGAACCCTTGTGTACTTTTGATGGAAATGTGAAAAGGCAATGCCCATTTGGAGGTTCCTCAACAACTTAAACATAGAATAACCAAGTGATCCAGCAATTCTGCTTCTGAGTCGATATCAAAAAAAAAAAAAAAAAAAACTGAAAAGGGGGTCGCAAAAAGATTTATATACCCATGTTTAAAGCAGCATTATTAATAGCAGACAAGGAGGCAACTCAGGCATCCTATGATCGATGAATGGACAGACAAAATACAAGTCACCTAGAGTATTCAAATTCATAGAAATAATAGGAGAATTATGACTGACAGGGAAATAGGAAAATGCTGAATGTTGTTTAATCGTATCGCGTTTCAGTTTTGCAAGATGAAAAAGTTCTGAGGAATGTACAACAATGTGAATATACTTAATATTACTCAAATTAAAAATAGTTCAGGTGGCAAATCCCACATTACTGTGTTTTATCACAAGTGAAAAAAATTTTTAAATACACAAAATAATGTGTCATGACATCATCTAAAGGTAACATTGAGCCAAGAGTTAGAGAATAAAGAACTTTTCAATTCTATTCACTTCTTGAGTCTTCCTAGTTTACGTTTTTGGGCCTCCTATTCATCCTGACAAGTGAAATAAAGATGATTTATGATTCATTCTAGTTAACCAGGATCCCCCAATTTTTCAAAACAAACTTTTCAAGCTTTTTAATACCAATAAACAAAAGTTTTAAAATCCATTTGTAAGATCTATGGTAAATTTTAAATTTTTCATAGATTACACAACAACTATACTGTTTATGTCTTTAGCTATCCAACCTATAAAAATATACTAAAGTAAAGAAATACAAGATAACCAAAATTAGTTTAAAAGGTAACTTCTTACTGGATACTCTTACATACAAGTTTAAATTGCAAAAAGACTGTTTCAGTAAATAAAATCATCTTACCAAAAGCTGTGGCCACATTTTGTCATATATGCTTCCTCAATCATATCAAAGCAGATAGGGCTAAAAAGAAAACAGAAAAATAATTGAATTTATTATTACCTACAGTGATTACAAATTTGAAATCATCAGTAACAATCCCCCCCCAAAAAAAAAAAATTACATTTCAATACAAGTGAAGTCTTCCAATATTTTATAGATGAGGAAGTTTTTTTTTGAGCTGAATGAACTTTAGGAAAATGACAACTTGTTGATGATAACCCTAAGAATCTAAAGCTCTAAAATCAATAAAATGAATAAATTAAAACAGCCCCCAAATCTCAACTTGGCCATAATTTTTAAAAGCGCAATGTAATCACAAAAAGCCTTAAGAAAATGTACCATCTTTTTTGACCATCTCTGTACTTATAATACCTACTCAGCCTAACTCAAATGCTGTCTTTTATTTCCTATCTCAGAAAATATGAATTTCTTGAATGATAAGTTTATACTTCCAATTTCAACAACACTTCAAAGAAATAGATGATATCTAGTGCTTAAAATAGCCTTATTCATTAACAAATTTTATTATAATAATGATACATACTAGTTCATGTAGTCCTTTCAACTGTACTGAGAGATAGGTACCTTTTGTTAGGCCCATTTTATAGATGAGGAAACCAATGCACAGATATGTTAAAGTCACACTGCTAGGAAGTAACAAATCCAATATTCAAACACAGATTGATGTTCTTAACCATCACTCTTTACTATATGCAATTACTATGAATTACATTACATAGCAACTCCCAATGTCTCCTTTCCTTTCCTATAGAGGATCAAAAGTTCAGTATTTAAAATCCCAGGCTCTTGTGCAACTAGGGGTAATCATATGCCACAGTTTTGGCCAATGAAAAGTAGTTAAACTCTCCTAGGACACTGTCTACGATAATAAAATTTTTTAAAAAATTGCCTGTATTCTTCCTGATGAAGTATAAAAAGATAATCACAATCTTGTGACCTGAAGACAAAAATTACTGCATAGGAATGTAAGAGGCTGATACTTTGATGACCATAGACTTGAAGAGTTGTATCAGCCTGCACTGTCATGCACATGTAATACAATCCCCAAACTTTGTATTACATGAAGTAAATTTTCACTTGCTTAAGGTAGTATTTAGCACGTTGTTTTTACTGGCATGCAAATCTGACACTTACTGATAATATAAAGACTCTTAACTATAAATGAAAACTTACCTACCTTCAAGAAAAATTTCCTGAACATAATCATTATCTTAGGATATAAAGTCTAATGGCAGAGTCAATTATGTTATAGAATACAACAACACAAGAGGGGAAATGCAAGTAGAAAAAAAGTGGACAATATTTGAAAGTTGAAAGTTGAACAGGAAAGAAGTAAACCAAGCAATTTACTGAACATGTAGGGATTTACTAATAGGATACAGACTATAATTGATGGAATTCTGAAAAACAGGCATTTTAATGTATGAGGGCTATTAAAATGTGTCATTGCTCAGACATATAATATTTTTATAAAAACAAGAAAATGTATCCCCTTAAGCTGAGTGCACCACCACAATTACAATGCCTGATGAATTAACAAGACTTTTTGTAGGGTAAAAAATAAGCATTCCCAAAGTCCCAAAAGAAGGCCAAGTCTTAGTGAATGTACAGTGGGAGTAAGAGAACAGGACAAACCTTGTTTAACACTAAATGAATGCCAGGCACAAATGACCACGTCTTATATAATTCCATTTATATGAAATGTCCAGAACCAGCAAATCTATAGAGACATAAAGCAAGTGAGGGGCGATAAAAAGAGTAACTGCTTAATAGGTATAGCTTTTTGGTGTGATAAAAATGTCCTAGAATCATATAGTTAAAACAGGTACATAGCTTTTTGAAAAATTTAAAAGCCATTGAATTGTACGCTTTTTAAAAGGTTAAAATGGTGAGTTTTAGGTTGTATAAATTTTCTCTCAATTGTTTTTCATAAGAAGAATAAGGAACTTATACTTTTGGAATGATGAAATAATGGAATAGGTCCTACAAAATGGAAGCATTTTATCTCAAAATCCGCCTATTATACAGAATAATGATATAACATTATTTGAAAGCGAAGTATTAAAAGTTGAAAATCAGTAAACTCAAGAGCAAGCATTCACCCTCAAACACACATAAATACACATACACCCCAATTGATAGGGGTGCTATTGTCTCTTGCTTTAGAATTGTTAAGGTTACTAAGAGCTAGGTAGGATTTTAATTAACATATAGGCCTTACAGGGCTTCCTACCTCAGGAGTTCTCTTGGGGGGAAATAAGGATATATAGAGAGTTGGAACAAATAAAGGAGGTATGATTGGGATTCAGATTGGCCATTTTGTGGGATGGTCAGGGACGTTGCAGGATGAAGATGTGAGCCATGTGAGCTTGGCCATGTGGCCAAGGGCTAGGACCTGAAGCCTTTGACTGGCCCAGGCTAACAGCATGTGTGCTAAAGGCAGCTAAGGTGTTTGGAGATTTGAACTCCGGGTTGAAGTTTGCTTTGCTGAGTTTAACTTGTGTCTGGAAAAGGTCATACGAAAGTCAGGCCTGAAAAGAAACTGAACTTTGCTAGTTTTGATACTATGGAGCTTTTTTTTTACTATCTGGAGGAGGACAAGTGATAGGGTGTGCTTACCCCTCCCCCATTGTCTTTTGTTTAAGATTGCAAATTTTAAGGACAGATATGTTAAAATGTGAAAATGACCTTAGTTGAAATTTTTTTTAGGGAGATGCAGGGGGAAGAAAGAAGTGAAATGGTTAAGGTGTGGTTTTGGAAGGTGGGAAATCAGAGTATATAAAGGTTATAAAAACAAAGAGAAGGATTGGATTTAATATGGAGATTAGATAGAGAGATTTATGGAGGAGAGTGAGTTGGGTTTGGCCATTTTGTAAAATGGAGATGTGAACCATGTGAGCTTGGCCATGTGGCCACCAAGGACCTGCAGCATGTGTGCTAACAGCAGTTAAGGAGTTTGCAGATTTGAACTCCGTGTTGAGTTTGTTTTGCTGAGTTTGACTTATGTCTGTCAGAGGCCGTGCAAAAGACAGCCTTAAAAAAAAAAAAAAAAAGTGGCTGGGTCTGGTACTATGAAGTTTTTGCTACCTGAAGGTGACAAGAAGACAGCATGGAAGACAAGGAGGAGTGTGCCAAAGGAGCGCACCAAAGAAAGATGTCTTCAAACACGTGGAGAGGAACTCTGACTGGCTGATTTTGGTGAGATGATCAGGACTGAGAGACTGAGGATTTTTGGGCAATCTGGGGAAAGGACTTTAGACAATGCTGAGAAAGGTTTTGGACAACATTAAAGTAATCGGAGTCTTACATGCTTCCTTTGTAGTTATTAGGATAATTAGGAAATCACTTTGTTAGAAATAAATTAATCTGCACTGATAGTCTTGCTTTAACTTGGTATTCTGGTTGAGAAGGCTGGGGATGGTGGAAAGAACCCACAAGAGTTTAAACTGTATTTCTAAGTTTTTCATTTTTGCAGTTTTTAGAGCTAAAAGCAGAGAGCAGCTGGCTGGCTTTTGTTTATTTATCAATGGTAAAGGTGATCAGTAAAAATGCTAATAAAAAACAGTTTTGAGCCTGCTTCCCAGAGAAAGAAACAGGCAGATAGGTGTATCCAGTTAAAGTTAAAGGTAATTGCAAAGGAACTGCTTAAGTAGCCTGCTGCGGAGAGAGAGATGCAGGCAGGTATGTGTTAAAGTCAGAAAGTCTTCTTTATACCATTTCACAAGGAGAAGACGGGCATGTTAGAGTTGGAGCACGCCAAAGGAAGATGTCTTCAAACACGGAGAGATGAACTCTGACTGACTGATGTTGGTGAGATGATCAGGAATGAGAGACTGAGGATTTTTAGACAATCTGGGTAAAGGACTTTGGACAATGTTGAGAAAGGTTTTGGACAATGTTAAAGTAATTTAGAGTTTTACTTACATGTTTCTTTTTGCAGTAATTAGGAAATCACTCTGTTAGAAATAAATTAGTCTGCACTCTGAGAGTCTTGCTATGACTTGGGATTTTGGTGAGAAGGCTGGGATGGAAGAAAGAACCCACAGAAGTTTAGAAGAGGGTAAGTTGAGGCAAACTAGTCTAAAGTTTAAACTGTGTTTCTTTTTCTTTTTTAGATCTGAGAGAGGGGAAGAGAGCTGAGAGAAGCTGGTAGCTGATTTTTTGCATACCAATAGTAGGTGAACAGTGAAGATGTTAATTAACTGTTTGGAGCCTGTGTCCTAGGGAGAAGCAGGCAAAGGTGTTCAAATTCAAGTTAAAAAGCCTTTTTCTTTTTACCGGGTTTCACTACCACAGAGGATTTACACTTGGTAGTTTATAATGGAAAATTTTTAAATACTCAATTCAAAAGAGGGCAGTAAGGGAAGAAAAAAGAAACAGAGGAACAAATAGAAAGCAAATAGTACTACACAATACTACACAATATCCATTACACCAGCACAGCATAACTATGCTAAAATAAAGCTACCTAATTCAAAGGCAAATTGTCATGTTAGGTAATAAAGACAAAGACAACAATATCCTATGTAAAAGAAGCTTACTCTAAATATTCAAAATAATAGGAAAAATATCATATATAGTATTTATTTTTTAAAAAGCTGGAGTTTATATTAATATTAGAGTAAATAAGTTTCAGAACAAATACCACCAGGAGCAAAAGGATGTTTCAAAATGATGAGGGATCAGTGCACCAACTCCAAATGTGTGTGTCCCTACTAACAAAGCTTCAAAATACAGGAAGAAAAACCCTAATTAAAAGGAAACAGACAAATTTGTGAGCTGGAATTGACAAAGGGTGCTACCCCCCTCATGACTGCTTAAGATTGCAGATTTCAAGGACAAGTATGCTAAAATGTGAGAATGACCTTTATCCCCTGTTTCAGAACGGTTAACGATTTTTAACTCTCCTTTTTCAGTAATTGGGAATTATATGAAAAACCATCGAGAGTGTAAAGAATGTAACCTACACATCAACCAATTTAAACTATTTGACACTTACAGAATATACTAGCCTACACATGACAGAATACTCATGTTGTTTAGGCACATATGTAACACATATCTAATTAAGACAATATTGATGGTAAACCATGAAACAATTATCAACCATAAAAGGACTAGATTCAAACAAATATTCTTTGAACGTTGAACTACTTTAGACATGAATTAACAGAATGCCCACAAAATAAATTTCATTTAGAAATTACATATTTCTAAATATCTCATGGTTCAAATAAGAAATCACAATGGAAATGTCAAAGTATTTTGGATTGAATGAAAATTAAAAGATACAACATGGAGATTAGAAAGGAAAACTGGCAAAATTATTAGAAAACAATGCCAAAATTTCAGAATCTAAGCTTGCGTATTCAGAAATCAGGAAAAGATTAAACGCAAACAGAAACAGAAATTAAAAAAAAAAAAATCACTGGAATAGAAAATGAACAAACTATAAAGAAAATTAATAACAAAGCCAGTCACTTGTAAAGATTAATAAAATTGATACTCCTCTAAAAAAGTTATTCAAATTAAGAGAAAACACAAATTGCCAATAAGCATGAAAGAAGGGACATACTTCCAAATCCTATAAACATTTAAAAAGTATGAAAAGAATATTATAACTTTTTAATCAATAAATTCAGGAATATAAGTGAAATGAACAAACTGCCAAAGTTCACAAGAAATAACTTTAATAACCCTTTATTAAAGAAACTGAGTCAGTAAATAAAAATCTCGAAAAAAACCATAGCTTCACTGATTAATTCTACAAAACACAAGAAAAAAAAATGAGTATTTCTCATCTCATTTTAAAAGTCCAGCATACCCTGTGGACAGGCTAAATTGTGTCCTCACCCAGATTCTTTAGTTCAAATTGTAATCTCCTTACCCACACCCCCCAACTCATATGTGACTATTTGGAGGTCGAGCCTTGAAGAGGTAAAATAAGGTCAGATTTATATGGGCTGTAAATCCAATATGATGTCTTATAAGAAGAGATTAAGATACAGGCAACACCCAGAATAAGGTGACCATGTGAAGACACATCAAGAGAGTAACTATCTACAAATCAAGAACAAGATTTCAGAAAAAAGCCAAACCTGCCAACACCTTGATCTTGGACATGTCATCTGTAAAACTGAGAAAATACATTTCTCTTGTTTAAACCACCCAGTCTGCTATTATGCTGTTAGTCTGAGCAAATCAATATACCCTAATTGCAAAACTGTATCTTAAAATCACTCATAAATGAAAAAATCCAAAAGATACTTTTAAAAAATTAGTAAATTGGATATTAAAAACTTGGAAGAAGAAAAACTGTCTTTATTTGCATATGACATTGTTTTCTAAGAAAATCCAAATGATTATACCAAAAAGACTATTAAACTAATAAGAGAATTTAAAAACCTACTGTACACAAGATCAATATATAGAATAAATTTTATTTCTATACATTAGCAACAATTAGACATCAAAATATAATGAATATTTATCTTGAAATACCTCAAGATAAATTTAATAAAATATATGCAAGATCTAATACTATGTATAAAATATTGCAAAGAACTTACAGACCTAAAGAAATGGACATAATGAGGCTAATAATTCAAAGATTCAGTATTATCAAAATGTCACTAATCCCAAATTGAGTCAAATTCAAAGTAACCCAAATTAAAAATCTTAATTTTTTTTGAAAGGTGTAAATTTAAGTCTAAAATTTACATGGAAATACAAAGAAACTAAACCAAAATGATTTTGAAATAAAGGAACAAAATTACCCAATCTAATTTCAAGAGTTAGCCAATGATACAGTATCAAGACACTGGTATAACGGTGAAACTGGTATAATGGTAAGCAAATAGATGAATGAAAAACTCACATTCACGACGACTAATTTTTGAGAGCCCAAGATCTCAAGAAGACTCAATGACAAAGATGGATCTTCTCAACAATAGGTGCTATAATAAGTGCATATTTAGGGCCCAGCACAGTGGTGCATGCCTCTAATCCCAGCCTCGGAAAGCCAAGGCTAGGAATCGCTTGAGTCCATGTATTCAAGACTACGCTGGGCAACATAGGGAGACCTAGTCTCAAAAAATGGCCAGGCATGGTGGCATGTGCCTATAATCCCAGCTATCGGGGAGGCTGAGGCTGGGGATTGCTTGAGTTCACAGGATTGGGACTACCCCGGGCAGTACAGGGAGACCTGCCCTCAAAAAAAAAAAATAAAATAAAATAAATAACCGCATATTTTTTATAAGGGAGGAAGAAAATGTGTCAATTCTTACTACACATGGGATGAATAATGGCTCATACACCTAACCACAAGAAAACTATAAGCTTCAAGAAGAAAATACTCAAGGAAAACTCTGGTTACTACACGTTAGATAACAATTTCTTAAATAAGACATAAAAGTCAAAAACATAAAAAATACAATTAATAAATAGGACTTAAATTTTAAACATTTGCATTTCAAAAGACAATGTTGATAGTAAGATGGTAAGCAAGAGACTGGGAGAAAATATTGTAATCCATAGGTCGGACAAGACTTGACTAAAGAACACTTAACAACTCAAGACAAATGAGAAAAATGGGCAAAAGATTAAAACAGGTACTTTCTTAGAGATGTAAATGGAAAGTAAACTTATGAATATGTTCATCACAGTCAATAATTACGGCGTTGCTAATTCTGACAGAGAAATATTACACATGTATAGACTGAAAGAGCAAAGACTGAAAACAAGTGTTGACAAGTATGTAAAACTGAAACTCTCATAGTGCTAGTATATATACAAAAGGTTTCCTATATGAATGTACATACCATGGAGGACACAGAGAACATGCAAGGTAGTGAGCAAAGATAGGAACACACATGTAAAAACAAGCCAAGAATTTAAGAATATTTATTTTGCAGAAAACAAATTGTAACAGTAAAGAGAAGACTAATTCATAAGTTTTCTGAGGAACAGGACTGTTTAAAAGAAAAAGAAATCACCCCCAAGAATAAGCATGCACAGATAAAGTGAAAAAAATGAGCAACAGAGTTTAAGGTTGCAGTTAATTTAACCAATAACAATTCTTAAAAAATATGATCAACTAAGTAGTTTGGCTCATTATCAGGAAAGGTTTGGGAAAAGGAAACTAGGAATCAACAGTCTTCAGTAGCAAATTGCTACTATATAAATACCTCCCTCTCAATTTAGACTAGAATTCAAGTTAATCATCTTCCAAATACTGCTTTAAAATTATCTAATTTTCTCTACCACTTGATTGAGTCTTCTGCTGACAGTAACACTAATGATCCATCGTGTGATAATCAGAAGGTCCACAACAAACTGCTATGATTTGACATAGTCTTCAGTAGCCTCTACCATCAGCATCATCCAAATGGCACAATGCAAAAGAATCATCAAACTTCCAGTTCTGTAGAGTCAAAAAATTTCTTGACTGATGTTAACTAGAATAATGTAATGAATTATTAAGTTGGTTTCAGTGGTTGAATACACTTTAGCAGCTTTTTATATCTAGTTCTACTTATAAGTTCAAATAGTCTAAAATTGTCAACAAATTGTTATAACTACCACAGAGGAAACTATTCTGCAACTCAATGTCTTTCAAAAATGTTTCATTCTGATGCCCAGTAAGAAATACACTCTAATTAAGTACATAATGTAACCACAGGTATGATCAAACTTACCTTTATTATGACAGGTTCTAAGATAACCCTATTTCTAATTTACTTTTTAATAGGTTGAAAAAATCTAAGTAGCAAAAAGACTCAACAAGTTTCTCTTTAGGACACTGTGCAGTTAAAAAGTAAAGGCTACCTATAATACTGCATTTTGGCCTGTGGACAACATCTGAATTCAGAAGAGTAACCATTAGCCATATACTACACTGCACAGATGCAGTGTTACCAGTATGTTACAATTATGTTTTTAAAAGTGTTTCTTCATATTAAATCATGAACCCCTATTTAATAGAGAGCCTAATTATTTATAGTTTGACACAATAAGCAGTTATTCACTGAGCAGTAGGTCCTTTTAATGGAGAACATACCTACTTTCTATTAGGCAGATAATCAAGTTAAACTTCCCACAGGGGCTATAACTGGAGAGTACATGGGAGTTGCAGGGGTAGAAAAGATCATTTCTAAAAGAAAAGCTAATGCAAAGAGAGCGGCAGAATATGTGACAGAATATGTCTTCAACTATAAGTCAGATTCATAGTTTAGTTAGATGTAAGAAAAATTTCAAAAACTAAAGTAATAAATATTTCCTTTGAATGTCAAAGTTTATCCATCTTCAAGTTAAATATTCCCCTAAACTACAGATTCTCTATTAAAACACTGTCAGAATAATCTACACCTAGACAATACTTTTAATCCTTCATGTGCAATATTAAAGTGAAAAATAAATCCAAAAACTGTTCCTCAATTCTGCAATTAAATACAAACCTACTTTCAAATGTGAAGTCAGCCAAGAGACATCAATGTTAGTGAAAATTAGGCATCTGACTTTAAACCATCTGTTCTTGAGGAAAAGAATATATGCTACTATCATGAGGGAAAATGTACAAACTACACTGCCCACTAAGGCCTCCACTCTGAAATGTCCTTTTGGGATATAGGTAGGCAGACAGGGAGAGGAGTAGGGAGGGACAAAAGATTATCTAATGTTAATTGTGAAAGAAAACTGTTTCCCTCCAATCTACCTCATTTAAGAACCACCAGCTAAATATACATACTAGAACTTAAAGATGAAATTTTCTAACTCATACTATGACAGAGTTCAGCATTGGAAGAGCTGAGTTCTAAGTTTGCATCTTACTTCTCCAGTCTCAGTCACTTAACTTCTCTTTATCTCAACAGGAATATAATTATATTAGTATTAACATTAAAGCTGTGGCCCAGTACGGTGACTTGTGCCTGTAAGCTTCAGCCTAGAAGCGGCCGGGGCTAGAGATCGCGGTTCGAGTCCTGCCTGGGGCCCATAGCAAGCCCTAGTTACAAAAAAATAGCTGGGCGTGGCGGTACGCGACTGTAATCCCTGCTACCTACTACCTGGGAAGCTGAGGCTGGGGATTGCTTGAGTCTGTGGTACTCCAGGCAATGAGAGCCTGCGGTTCCACAGGCAAAAATAGCGAGACCTAGTCTCAAAAACAAAACAAAACAAAACATTATTAAAGCTGTAAGGTCTATTTCACTTCACACAGTTGCTCTAACGATAAATGAAATGTAAAGTTAAATCTATCTGCAAAATGTGATCAACAGGGATTTATCAATAACCAAACTTCAGCTCACTTGAAGCCAGAAACAGAGAAAAGTTAACTTGAAGCATACTTGACTGTAGACTAACATCAGTCAATCAGAAACGGAAAGCCTTTCTTGGGTCTTGCCTAATCCCTATCTTCCTAGCCCCAAAAGATTGGCCAAATCAAATCTAGCTTGATAATTTAGAAAACAGTCCCTTTAACATATTCTGAATGTTCAATCTCGCCCAAGAGAAAAATAGAAATTCTCAGGAAATGAAGTATTTTTTAATAAAAGGCTCTCACCATTGGACACCGTAACCTCAGAATAGAATAATCTAAGCAACCTGTTTAGGAATCAGAGAATAAATTAACTGAGCTTTTTAAACCTTAGGTATCAGGTTAATAAAAATTCTAATAATCCTTAAAAAAATAATCCGTGTTGGTTATTTACAATAACCCATATCTCTCACATTTCCTATAAAATGGCATAATGAAAACACAACAGTGAAACTAAAATGGGACTAGTAAACGTACTTCCTTATTTCAAACATCTTTTACCCTATTTTAGAATACATACAGGGATCCTGACATGTTTATTTTCTTTTAGTCTGTTGAAAATCAAAATGCAAATGGTGACAAAAAAGGCAATTTTGTGGATCTTCACTTTGTTTTTATTAATTTATACTTAATCATATGGCACATTACTTGGCGGGTATGGGCAACATCTCTTAAACTCAGCCTGTAAGCTGCTAAAATAACTTATAAATAATAATCAAAATCATAGCACCAAGAAATTCAATGAAAAATTAATTCTGAATCCAGATTAATCAAAACAAGTGAGAATATGAATGACATTTTTACTACAACTAGGAACTAAGTCTTATCAAAACTTTCCTACTGCTCCAACTTTCATCCCAGGTATATTTACAGATTCCAACTCAGATCATCTTCAACCCTGAAGTCAATCCACTTCCTATATCACTAATATTTTAAGTCTTTCAACAATTTCCTCCAGAGGAAAAAACAAAATCCTACCAGTTCTCACTCAGCGTAATGCAATTCCTGTCTCACAATCTTACCAATCCCAAATCACTCTCCGCAGGGCAAGCAACTACATCTTTCACTGCAAACAGCTAATCCCTCTATGTCAACTATCACAACTGGATACTGAGTTATCATTCATAACACCACTATGCTGACAAAATGTCTAATACTTAAGTCTGTCAAATCAGTACTTCCAGTATACTGTGTTAAAGTGTACAGTTACATCTGATACATGGATGATATTTTACAAATGTGGCTCCCTTTTTCGAGATATTCAGGTAGGAAATGAGATTTTCTGTGAGCAAATTTTATGACCACAGTACCCTCAAGGACAGACTTAAAAGTGGACTACTATGAAAAAGGGAGGAAATACTTTTACCTACTCACCATAGACACAGCAAACACTACTTTTCCTTAAAACACCCAGACCTATGTCTTTTCCTTAAAACACCCAGACCTATGTTTAGAACTCCATGCCATACTTTCAATAAACAAATTCTGGCCCACAACTCCCAAGTCCTAGCATCCCAGGAAGCGTCATCGTCAACCTTCACGAGTGTAATTCACTACAAGCCACCAGGGGACTGACAGGATAGAAATTTCCCAGACAGGAATTTCAAGGTTCCACCTCCCTTCGCAACTTTCCCTCCAGTGAGCACAATCATTATTTGACCTTCCATCTCTCTCGTCCTCCTCCCCTTACTTAGAATTTCCCGTGTTTCCGTCACTTCATCCTCGTGAGCACTTAGCTTAGTACCACCCCCCCACCATCAGCCTCGGAACTCCCAACCATTTCCCCATTTCACCCCACCAATCACCGGCCTCAACGTCTCTGCAGACACCTACCTGGCAGCGAGCATGCCACCCAGACCCCGGACCCCACCAGTCCAACCAGCAGATACTCAACCTAGCGAAGGGGAGAGGGGCGCGCTTCGAACCCACCAGACGAAGTCGTTGCTTTTGTCTTCGTAGGAGTTGATGAGCCCGTTGCAGAGGGGGGCGAGGAGAGGTCGCTTCCTGCTGCTGCCGCTGCTGCTGCTGCTGCTGCTACTGCCTAGGCTGGAGCTGCTCCCTCCTCCGCCGGCGCTGGGCCTGGCCGCGCAGCTGAGCCGGGACAAGCCCGCGGACACCGTCCCGCCGCCGCTCCCGCCGCCGCTGCCGGACACGGCGGCAGCCAAGAGCACAGGCCGCACCGGGGCCCCGAGGCCGCCCGAGCCCGTGGCCTGGGCCGCCCCGCCGGACACCAGAGCCGCCGCCGAAGCCGCCACGGAAGGGGGCGACGGGGAAGAGGATAAGGACGAGGAGGCGGAAGTCACCGAGGAGGCCGCCGAGGAGCCCGGGCTGGTCCCGGCGGAGCCCGACCCGGCCTGGCGGCTCCCAGACATCGTGACTCCCTCCCCTCCGGCCGGGCGCTCGGAGGAGAGGGACCGCGACCGCGACCCGCCGCCGCCGCCTCCCCTCCCTCCTCCTCCGCTTCAGTGCATCCTAAGGACGCGCGCCGCGCCGGGAGGTGGGGCTGAGGAACAATAAAGTTGATTTTTTTTCAGGCAACCACACAACAGCGCCCGACGGGAGGGGGCGGAGGAAACTAATAAAGCGGAGTAGAAACCACTACCGCTCTCGAGGCCGCGGCCACCGCCGTCTCCGCCCCCGCCCCCGTCCCCGTCGTGCTCCTGCGGCAGCCAACCCGGGCGCGCCGTGGGCCGGCCGTGCGCGTGCGCGAGCGGCGGAAGGGGCGGAAACGGCGGAGACTTTGGACGCGCCCCCGGCGGCGCTCAGACACGCACACGCGGCGGCGGCGGCGGCCTAGGAAGTACCGCCGCCGAAGTCAGGGGCGCTTCTCCTTCGCCTACGGGGGGCCGGCAGTCCCAATGGGGTGAAGACCTGAAGAAAGTGGAATGCATGAGAAGGACAGCGGAGCAATTGCGCGGTGAAGGAAAAGGGGTCAGAAACGACTACGTGCGGGCGTGCGCACTGGGCGACGACTCTCGAGGGTTACCCGGTATCCCGGCTCCAGCTCCGGGTGGGAGGGGAGCGGCCCTGGGGCGGAGTCGCTGTAACACGCATGCGTGGGGGCGAGCGTCTTTCCAGACCGGGAAGCGGAGCCGGAGCCTGGACTGTGGAGGCGGGTGGGGCGACTTAGGGTGCTAGGGCGTCCGAGTCCGGATTGGTGGCTATGTAGTCTGGGACACACGAAGAGAACCTAGAAGCTCCGAGCTGATGGAGAGAGCTCTGGACTCTGCTGTCAAGTCATTCCCGACTACTGTGAGGAATAAACTAAGGTGAAGCCGATTGGACAGTGCTTTCTGGATTGCAAATTTTGTAGCAGATATTACCAGCGTTCTCGATTCGACCGTCACCGCACTATTCTGTTTTTGAGAAGTTATCAAACCAACCATAACATAATTCTAGCACGAAATCAGGAAGGCTAGCAGTTAATACAACCAGAAAATGTACAGTTTCTGGTAGGTTTCTTGGCGTATTGAAAATTAGAGATTTTCGTGTGCTGTTTTGAAAATCCCCCAGGATTCTGGGGGACATAAATTAGAAACAACTGAACTGGTATATCCTTTCCAACTCTTACCGTTCTATTATTCTTAGACTATCCCATTTACTTCTGTCCTGGGTGTTGAAAACTATTGGCAACTAGGGCCAGTCCTTCAGAATATCTATCCATGCTGAGGGGGCAGAGCGTGGGAGAACTTAGATAAAGACCCAGCAACCAGTCTGGGCCACTAACATGGACAGTGAGCTTATGAAGTAAGACTGCCCTCTACCTGTGCCTTTATCTACTCACCCTCTGTTCCTAGCTCAGGTTTCTTCTCAGAATAATGATATAGACATGGGTTTATCAGATTTCCAAGAATCATCGTTCCTGTATAAACATTGCATTATCCAGACTTGCATAATTTCACTTTCAAGACCCAACTGAAATGCAAAACCGTAATGACTCTTGGTAGATAAAGTTGCACCCTCACTGCTCCCAGGATATTTTCTTTACACTTACCATATTGTATTAGTAGTTAAGTTATGATTATACTCGCCTATCACCTTCAACTTTGTATTGCTAGTATGTAACACTATACCTGGCCTGATAGGTGCTTATTGTTCCCTGACTAAGAAATGAATAAAGCAATCTCATTTTTAAGTGCCATGAAAGAAAGGACCTTAATGGTTCTCTGTAGACGTTCATTAATTTTTTGATAAATGACAAGTTTGATGAGTCTTATTGAACTTATTACAAATAGGCCTGGACTAGGCAAAAAAGAGATAAATATATGAAACATTGCTCCTACATCCAGAAAGTTTATGGAAAATTGAAGAATTGGAAAAATACATAAGTAATGTTACCAGGGAGCACATGCATTTGTAGAAAACAGCCATAACTGCTGAAGCAAGAGCAAGTACTGAAGCGGCTATTTGGTGGGGAAAATGTTAGAAATTAAGAGAGGGCATGGCTTGCTCAACTTAAAGTCATGATCCCAAGAAGGTAAGTAAAATTCACAGCAATTTCAGATACCTGTTTAATAGGGGTAAAATAATTTATCCAGTAAAAATTCATCCAGAGGCCATATTATAAAGTGCCTTGAACCCACTTCGGAAAATAGTCTATATAAGCTGTGGAATGCCATTCACAGACCAGACGGGCTCCTGCAGTTGAGATGGAGCAAACTCCATATTACCTTAATCACCCCGGCAAACTGGAGACAAAATCTAGCATTGAGATCCTCTGAAGATGTGATGGTATGCCCCTCCAAAAATATTTACCTATGGAAATATCTCTTAACAGAGATAGTGACCACCTGTGAGCTATTCCCCTGCCCCAATTACCTCTCAGGAATTAATATTTTATTACTCCCTCACCATTTTTGCCTTCCTTTGAAATGCATCCTGAATTGTACCTGCCTGAGCCACTTTTTTCCTTTGTCAGAAACCTTTGTAAGGACTTGTGGAGTCATGAAAATTTGCTGGATGATGCATACTTTCAGCCCCAGCCTCTAAGGTTGTGTCCATCTTTCTCATCTGTCCTCTCTTGTACCCTGCGTTCAACTTTCAACATAAGCAACTGGAAACACTGAAGGCATTAAGTTGGGGTTAAAAATATTCATTGTGTTGTTTCAAGATTAAGTTTTCAGTAGATTAGTCCTTCAAAAGAGATTAAGAGCAAAGAGACTATTTTGGAAAATAATTACAGTAGTCTAAGCATAGATGAGAATCTAGATTAGGGTGTTGACAAGGAAAGTGAGGAAGTAATCTGCAAACAGCAGAGAATAATCTATAGGATTAATATTCTCTGTAAACAAATTTTTAAGATTCTAGAAATCATGACCCATGTCTGAAGCAGTGCTTGATACAAAACCTATACTTTCATTAGTAATGATAGCGCACACACACACACACACACAAACGACTTCAAAGATGACTCCAAAGATAATAGCATGAAGAAAGAATTGTTGGAGGTCAGTGGATGGTATCGTTCTGAATTGTAGGATGACCAAGTACATTCAGCTAAACATACCCAGGCAGTGATTGAAAGCTCAGGTGAGGCACAGGAGATTTAGCACATGAAAGATTAAAAGATTCCTGTGCTCTATTTACAGAAAGCCTGATTCTATAGATCTAGGATAGAGCCAATCAATACATATTTCTACCAGCACCTAGGTGAAGCTGGTGTCGATGGCTAAACCTTTAGAAACACTGATTTTGTAAAGATTGTTAAGAGAGGTGTGTAAATTAGTATTGTCTCTTCCAGGTAGTTTATTCAGAGAACAAAAATGTGATATGACCCCAACTGACTAGGAAAAAGTCATCAATATGTAATAGTACTTTGGAACATACCTTCAGTAAAATTTAAATTTGCAAAAGTAAGCTAAAGGGATGTGATGCAATGGAATTTCCCCTTTATAGCATGTAAATGTGTAAAGACTTCTGAAAGTCCATGGTCCTCATTAGTTTTTACTGGCAAGATCTGGGAAAGCAGAAGAGAAAAGAGGAAACAGCAAAACATGCAGGAAGTCAAGATAATGCAGGAGATAAGAAAACATTAATGAAAATATTATAACAGCTATACTCTAATAAATTAATTGCATCATATTGTCAGAGGTATAAATCCTGTGAATTACAAAAATGACTGCACAATTCAAAATTATCTATTAAAGCACTACTACCAAAATAAGTGGGAGTGAAGACAGGAAAAAGATGGAACTTTCTGGGTATATTTCTAAGGTAGCATCCAAATCTAGATTTTAAGAAAATAAGGGCATGGGTTTCCATCTGTAACTAGCCTAGTCCTTTGGTAACCAATCTCTGAACAGGTCCTCCCTATAAAGCTTTATCTGCCTGACTCACCTGAAGGGCTTGCTACTTGTTAGTCCTGTTTATCGTCTAACAAAATATCTGAGTGAATAATGGCTTCATGTTAATTTTTTTTTTAATTTAACGTAGTTGCTGTTTTCAAAAATACAGGGGCATGAAATAAAGATGGTACTAAAAAGATAAGTTTAGAAGCAAAAGGAGAGAAAATTCCCTCTGTGACTGGACAGGCAGGAGATACAAATTTCTGTAACAGTATAATGATGTAGCAGAAAAGATAATAAAAGTGACACACTTCAATTTATATAGTCCAATCAGGAGTAGGCAGAAACATAAAAATTAGAGTCATTATTGAGCATATTTTAAATGAGTTATTATTAAAGAGATTGAGGACAAGCTCTTTTCCAATATTATCTTTCCCACTGTTTCCACCACTACTAGAACTGAATCATTAGTTTTATTCCCTTCCCAAACTATCTACATGAAATTTTAAGCAGCTTTCAGAAAAAGTAAACTAATACCACTAACACTTTGGTAAGTCAGTCATTATATTAATGAACTACAGAAATGATGCCTGAAAGTATACTCTTAGTCATCATATTAAAAGAACTGAATTTCCTTTATGAAAGCATTTTTTTTTTGGCAAGTGACTGCTTGCAATGTGAGGGTAAATTAAGGCTTAGACCAATAAGTACTGTAATAAAGAAGGATTATAGGTGGAGCTATATAAATGCAAACACATGACATGAATAGCTTTTTTAATAAAAGCCCAAAATAGGAGGTTGGGGGGGAAATGAACTGACTTGAGAAAAAATTTTATATATGGTGAATGTGTTCATACTTTATGAATACATGAGTGATTTTTGAGCCACTTGACAATCAGAAACCAAAACAAAGTGCAGTCTAATAAATTCTGCAGAAACAGAACAATTGTCATAGGTAGAGATCAAGAATATTAAAGGGCAGGAGGAAACAACACATCACATTGAAACTGAAGCAGATGTTGCAAATCTTTTGCTACATGGATTTGAACCCTCAAGTATATGATGTGCATAATTAAGTGATTTGGGAAAGTGTGTATAGCTAGAATCAAGAATTGTTTAAAACAGCATGTTGTTATATTTGCAAAACTCTTCTAGTTTGTGATATATCTTTCTGCCTAGTACCCTGGGTGTTCTGATATAATGGCTGATAAATGGCACTGTCGTCTGTCTTCTAATACCCAAGCTATCATTCATTGTATTCACTAAAAAACTAGAAATACTAAAGTAGAATTCAAGTCTGAGATTATGTAAACAAGTAGGATGGAAGAAGGATATTATTTGGATTTAAATAGATTTATACTAGGTTGAAAGCAAAGTTCATCTGGGAACACATTCTTAAACTTTGAAGGTGATCTTCAGTAAAATAGATATTCATCCTTCTGACAATATAAGTCCTCTTATGCTCTGAATCAGTATGGTAATTCTTATAGTCTTCATTTTCTTTATTCAGCAGGAATTTATTTTCTCACACATCAGGTCCTCCCACACAGAGCCCTGGGCTTCTACCATTAAACTAGTTCATCAACTACATTTGGACTTACAAATTTCTTGTGAGGAGGTTGAAACTGGTATTATCTTTAGTTTGAAAAAATTAGGTCAAAGTTGTAAAGCTGCTGGCCAAAGTACTAGCACTCCACCCTGTTCTCAGCAACTGAGGGTTGCTGAATCTGGGTCATCATTGTTGGACATTAGTACAACCGTTAATAAGAGCATATATTTGTATTGAGTCAAAACAAAGTGACAGAAACTTACTGTCTCATATTAGTCTTCTTCCTTCCTTTGCCATTTTATACTACATTACTCTCAAAGACTTGCTCCTTTTGTCCCCCACTTGCTTGCTCTCTTGTATCTCTTTTCCTGTGGTTCCCCATCAGAAAATGGCTTAGACCTGTTGCAAATTTTTGGGACTCAGCAACCCTTTGAGCCAACTCTGTTTGACTGGACATTTGCAATGAAATAC
Source organism: Uropsilus gracilis (assembly GCA_004024945.1). Lineage (NCBI taxonomy): Eukaryota > Metazoa > Chordata > Mammalia > Eulipotyphla > Talpidae > Uropsilus > Uropsilus gracilis. The sequence continues at coordinate 23,018 of PVHY01009131.1, read as the reverse complement.
TTTGGGTGATTTGATGGGAAGCTATGTTCTTTCTCTTCTTTGCCCTCTCTGCACAATCATTCTATTAAAGACTTACACACTAAGTACATGCATTGTCCTTATGCCTTATAGATGGCAGAATCCCTTTATAGAGTATAAGTTTGGGGGTCCTGAGATGCCCCTCAGTTGGTCCATTAACACAGCCAGAGGGATTACTTTAAGAATGGGCAAATAATTCAAAAAAAATGATTTTTTTTTTACATGAAACACTTAAGAAGGAGAGTTGTTTTTTCTTTTTGGTCCCAAGGTAGAAGAGATCATAGAGACAAAAAGTTTTGGCACCATGTGGGTACCATTTTGCTTCCAATGGATCCCAAGAATGAGATCAACACAGAGAAAAATCAAATTTCATGGATGAAGAAAAATCCTTTCCAAATCATTTCAGCCTTGAATCCAGCCATCCTGAGTATCAGCACTAACCTAAAATATTTTCCTGACACAGGCAAATGTTATTGCCATTATCTATCAACTAGACTGTCTCTCTATAGTTTTTCTTTACAATAATTATATTTTTTTCTGATCTATTCCTGGCATCTGGCAAAGTGCCTGGTATATAAGGACAAGGTCCATAAGTTTACTGAATAGGTCTTAGATTAAGATAATTTTGTTTTTTAAGACAAATCCAACTTCCCATGTAATTTCTGCTTTCTACAAATCCAACTTTCCATGTAAATCCGACTTCCCATGTAATTTCTACGTTAAAGACAAATCCAACTTCCCATGTAATTTCTACTTTCTACAACTCCATGAGGGTATTTTATAGTCTAGGTTGAATTAATGACTCAGAGTACTCATTAATATTCTCTAATACTTACACGGTGTCATGACTCCATATTTTTGGTGAGTGATACATTTAATAAACTCCCAAACACCTCCATAGCAACTGAAGTTTCAAAAATATACTCAAAAGACATTTTCATTCTTGTGAGCTCATATATATCATCTTATATCAGAAGTCCATTAGCAGTCTGCTTTAGAAGTCCTTGTTTGCCACTTACTATTTGGAATCTTCAGCACAATTTACAGATAGAAATTGTTAATTTGTTCACTCAATCCTTGGTTCATTCTTTCATGTGTTCAGTCAATATATCTTTAATCTACTACAAAACACTGATTAAGTTGTAGGCATAAAAACAATAACCACTACTGAGTTCATGAATCTTCACATTGGCAATTTCTACTAAATTCCACCGAGATGTTCTTCAGGTTTCACCTGAACTCCCTCACATATCTGCTGGATTGACTAGAGGCTAGTTATTCTGTGATTACCTCAGCTGGGACAACAGCAATCTACTCAATATGGTTTCTCATTATCTTATCCTGTGCATTAACTCAGGGTTAACCATAAAATGTAAAACCATTAAATTCAGGATGTTATCAGATATACAATAATGATGATGATGGAATCAAACTAAATCTGGATTTTGGAAGGGGAGTCTTCATTTGAAAGGATTATTTCAAGAGAAGGAAAGGAATTATTACAAATAGGGGAGGAAGGTAATTGCAACAGGAAGAGTGTAGTGACCACAAGTTCTGCAAATAACCCAAAGCTAAGCAAAAAGAGTAAACAAAACTAGACAGAGGTAGATTGGGGAAGTGGGATGAAGGGTTTGTATGTGCAGTTAGTAAGCCAGAGAAAGTTTTATGTTGATTGAAGTTCAGTTTGTACTCAGAAGAGACTGCATACTGGCTTGGACTAAGGCTGGGCCAAGGTTTAGGGACCTAGAGACAGAAGATATGTTAGCAGGAGAAAACTGTTTTTAAATATGTATTCATTGAGGTCCCTCAAAGATAATGAAACTTAAAATGTGACCAGAGGATGGAGGTTTATATATCATCCTGAGATAAGGAAGGGCTTAGGAGTCTATGGCTTCAAAGGAAAGGCAATTCCTGGGACTTGGAGAAAAGGAAATGTTTAGTAGATGAAGGTTGCCCTGCCATGTAGATAAGTCTTTTTCATGGAAAAACCTAACTATGCTGGAAGTTCTCTTCTTAGTACAGTTTCCTGTTTTCATGCTGTTTTCCTTTTTAAATGTAGAATTATCTCAATAAAGTATAATTTCTACTCCTTTCTCAAAGTTCATTATGCATCTGTAGTTTCTTTAAAAGCATCATTTCAAAGAAATCATGATAACAAAGAAGTATATTTTGAGGTCACATATTCTGCTTCCTTTTAACATTAAATTTCCATTATAACAGATCTTAAAACAACTACCTTCTGGGTGTAAAAACATGTTAAATGTTCTGGAACCCCATCCTGCTCTAGCACACAAGAGATCAAAGCCATCTACACAGACATCAAATCTGTAAACAGCTATTCAAAACCCATTGTCTGTGAATAAAGCCATCCTTTCTAATGTCCACTAAGGACTAAGAAGGCAGATAAAGCAGATTTAAACAACAGGTACCCAGCTTTTGCATTGCCTTTCTCTGCATATATAACATCAACATATTTAGGTCAAAACAATTTAGATCTAGATGCCTCTGGTCAAGAATAATTATAATTTTAATGTCAGTGCTTTGCTATTCCTGCCTTTATAAAATAAATTCAAACTTGTGATTTTGGGAACAGTTCTCACAGAGTAAAAATATGTGGGACTTATTCTTGGGTTCAAATCTTCACTCTGATTACCTAATTAACGCCTAGTCTATTGTTGAGATTTTTATTCCAATTAACTTAGGGATGAATGAGGTAAGAAAAAACCATGTGTTGCCTCATGCTGAGTTTTTCAGATCCCTGAAAAATAGACACAATGGAGACTTTAATCCTGCCGTTACAAAGTAAGAACTTATTAAAGCTTATAAAATTCAGCATAAGGGAGTCAGCATTAGGAAGAGGACGCAGTTTTCCAGGAGTGGAGGTTCCGTTTAAGTAGTGTTAACCCAGCTCAATGAAAGGACTGGGGAATTTTTTTTTATTGCTCTTCTTTCTGTCATTTTATCTCTCAAACTCCTTCTATTCATGACATGACTTCTTCGTGATAGATTCTTTAACATTAACCTAGAAGGTAGTTAACCTAAGGGTTTGTTAGCAGTGAAAACTTTATTTCATCTATAATATGTATTAGAAAGGGGTTTCTTCTTAGAGGTAAAGGCAGTTACTATCAGAATGTCACAGGTTACCTTGCCTTCTCCAGTGGAGAAAAGCTAATTTCAATATTATAATGAATTACTTGATCAGCCAGTATGAGTTAATGTCTAGTATCATGGAGATTTATGAGACTCAACAGCTCATATATCCTGCCTAACCTACTTGCGTACCAGATAACATAAGGTTAACTTCCCCCAATTTAAAGTAAGTTAACTGAAGCATATTGGGGTTGAGGAAGGAACAATTTATAAATGTGGACATCCTAATGGCAGTAGGCAGAGATTGAAGTGAGAAGTTCTATTAATATCAAAGGAACATATGTGGGTGTGTGTGCCAATGACGTATTAATGACTTAAATGACAGCTAACTTGGGAAGTGGGGCTTTTGTAAAAGTTAAGAGCGACTTAGGGCCTTGGTCACATCATTCTGAGAAGACAGGGGCTTGCAACAGTATATTTGACAGCTTGGAAAATCCCTATGCCAGGAGAGGCAAGTGGAGAACTCAGGCTATAGCCTTCCCCAACTTAGCACTTAGCTTCTAGAGTAGGGTGCTATTAACAACTAGTAAGTTCTTGAGTTTCTCACTCGGGAATGAAATGAAGCTATGTTACTTGATTTTGAAGCCAAGTTTTCTTGATGTGTAGAGTAGCAGAATTCTCCAGAGACACCTGAAAGGTGAGCGTCTTTCTGGAAAACAATAGTTTCAGTTTTATTCTTATATAGACCACAGGAACCTAACAGAAGGGAGGGCATTATACTGCATGGAGTGGGGAGAGAAAGTTTTGGAACAGAGTTGCAGTAGGAGAACAGACTCCTTCACATGTGGCATGTTTACAAAATAGATGGCAAGTCCCAGCCAAAGGCAGAGAGTATTGTGATAATGAGAATAAGCTTGGAACAAGTTCAGGGTTGTTCTCAAGATGCATGTTCCATCAACTGAGCCTTACAAGTCCTGTGTGGACCAGCAACAGTCCCACCCTGTAGTCACTGGACTGCTAAGATATTTGAGTAAAACAAAGGAATGACTACAGACAAAGATAAGAAATGATTTCTACAATTCATTAATCAATGATTTCTATGTACTATTGTTACTGCTTCTTGTTGCCAAGATTACATGCAAGGGGGAAGAAGTAAATATATTCAAGAAGCCCCATCTCAGTATTATTCAAAGAAGATCTTGTGACCCTCCCATTTCTAACTCCAGAGTTCTGGCTCAAAATTTTTGCCTAGGAAGAAAGACAGGTCATAAATACATAGTTCTTAATCTTCCAAAGAAATGGAGGCCATTTGCAAAAGAACTTGAAAATGATCAAGTCTTTCAACATAGTAGAGTCTGTAGTGAAAGGCAATAGAAGGAGATTGGTAAATTTAATGAGACACCAAATAAATCTAGGCTTTTATGAGGGATAACTGAGGAGTAGGACTGTTCAGAGAAGTACTCTCAGTGTTAGTGCAGAATGAGGGGCACCACAAGACCCCAAAACTCACATGTTCTAAATGGGTTCTGCTGTCTACCACTTAAAGACAAAGCATAATCTTAGTGTGACTATCTTTAAAATAACTTTAGTAAAATTCATTTTCATAGGGAAGGAAGAGAGAGTAATTGTTTTCCAATAAAGAATAAAGTAATTGTTTTCCAAAGTTACCCATCCCCCTCATGGGCAAAGTCCCTACAAAAAGAATTGGCCCAAAGAAGGGTTCCTGAGGCCTGAAAATTTGCCACTAGTCTAGGGCATCCTATGTTTCTGGGAACCATAGGGAAGTGGTAGAGAGGACCATGAAATCTGGGATCAAAGGAATGAAATCAAAGTTAAATCAAGGTGACAATGGCCACTGTCAATTCTCCCATGGGTCACTCACCCACGCTTCTTCCAGGTGTGTCTACTTATCATGGCTCTGGGACTTTATAAGAAAGGTATTAGGCTTTTTTCTCTTTCTGTTTGCTCTGTGTAAATTAATCTAGTTTCTGAAAGTGGTTTGGTTTTAAATATGACATTCTAAACTATAGAAATACAACCATATTTTCAACGACCTATTATAAAAAAGAAAGAGTCTTATTGGATTTATGTGAGCAAATGCATTGCCCTGAGAAATAAAAATACAAGAAATTTCATATTCTGGGGTATAAGGAAAAGAGAAAAGTAAATATTTCATTTCTGCTCAAAAAGATATAAATCAACGGTTATAGGTCATAGTTAACTGTTAAAAGAAAAGGTTTTATTAAATCTGGAAAAGCAAAATATAAAAAATAATATTTCAAACAAAGTCATTAGGTCCATAGTTCATTCAGTCCCTTGTAGGTCATTTATTAGAAATGAAATGAATGTGTTTTTTTCATAAATTCTGCAATTCCTTACTCTCAATTCCATGATAAATCTGTATTTCTAGAGTATTTGTCAAAGTATTTTTCTTGTGAATTCCTGTGGAATGAAAATATCAGAGTAACTTCTATAAATGGCAAAAGACTTGAAAGTGACCATAATTAAAGATCTGACTATAACACAAGGAAATTTGCTTTGTTTTGTGGTCTGTAATATTTTAGAATAATAGCTGTAGTTGGCAAATTATATTATAGCAGAACATTTACTTTTAAGAAGTTTCGTGTAATGTTTGTTTATTTGTATGTTTGTTTGTTTGTTTGTTTATTTATTTATTTATTTATTTATTTATTTATTTATTTATTTATTTATTTATTTATTTATTTTTCAGCTGTTTCCTTATCCCCGGTTACCAGGGACTTTTTTTTTTAATTTCTTACATAGATAAGTGGTTACTGGTATGCCTTCCATTCCCCCCCCAACCCCTGATGATCAGTCCATTCACTCAGACTCCTCTCTCATTGTTTGATGATTTATGTTCAGTTCATAGTCTCTCTTCCTTTTCTGTGGTTGTGTCTATTTGACAGGTGAGGGACTGTGTTCCTGGTACACAACATTCTGTGCATGAAGGATTAAAGTCTTAGCTTTGCTTTGGGCAGCCTATCCGTGCTCATTTGAGGTTTAACCATGTCTTTTCATTACTGGCTGCCATTCCAGTCTATTCTCCCTGTATATCTGTTGCCTCTTCACCCCATAGCTCTGCCTTCTGGCTTGGGGAGACTTGCTCCCAGTTGTTTTCTGTAATGAGATTTCTCGGTGAGGGTACCATCCACCCATGGCCTTTGTGGATGATCTCCACTCTCTCCCTTTGCAGATTTGTTGTGGAGCCAATTCCCCAACTTTCTGGACTTCCTCTCCCACGGTATGTGGAGGGGCTCTTCCTTTTCTTGAGTGGCATATCCCGAAATGTGGTCTTGGTTCATCCATTCCTGACGAGTTTGTAGGTGCACTTCAGTGATAGGTCTTCAACCAGTCCATTATGTTCTATGATGATCCTTCTCCTGTGTCCTGCCCAGTTGTATTGGCAGGATCCTTATCTGGTCCCTCACTCATTCTATGTTGCTGTTTGCAATGTTTGTTTTTCTTGTTCCTCCTGAGGACTAGGTGGAGTAAGAGTGAAACAGCAAGACCTCTCCCCCACACCCCGTTTTCCCTGACCCTGAGTGGAACTTATCTTGCACACTCTCCAGGTCTCCCAGGCCAGTCCCCAAGGCCCTCTTACCAGTCAACTTGATGGCAGAGGGTGCTTGGCAGGTGCACAATTGGTGTAGCTGCCAGCCAGAGACAGGCTGGCATCTGCGGGCGCTTGCCAAACTTCATGTAATTTTTAAAATACCCACATACATGTTAAGAAGGTTTAACATTTCATCCTATGTGACAATGCTTTCCATGAAGTTTCAACATATGAAATTGCCCCAATTTGTTAATATTTCTCTTTCCACAAGGAATGAGAATAATTTTTATGAGGTGTTCTAGGAGAGTTTCTAATAAGACTTCTCATATTTTGTCTTTAACTCAATGATTTTAGTTTAGAAATTTGACTTGGGGGAATATTATCATAATTATTAAAAGATTTAGAGTACTTACACTGTTTACTATGAGATCATATACTTAATCATATAGTGTATCAATTAAGGAATTTAAGAGCAAATGTATTTCTGAAAAATGTCTCCACTAATCACAATGCTGACAACTAGATTTCTCTTTAGTTGACTGAGCCTAAAGGTGAAAGAGGGCACCAGGCTTTATTATTACTAAATATTGATCACAGTTTAAGAACAATACAGATTGGAGAATTTAAAGATTAGTTTTTCATATGTATTGACATTAAAGCATTATTTTGAAAAATCCTTACAATTCATCTGATCTAATCCACCTTGATCATACATTCCCTGAATACTTAATGTTTCTCCCACCATTATTTTGGTAACTTTAGTTTATGTTAAGACCAGATTTCTTTCTTTCACTGAAAATGTTAATTTTGCCTTCTAGAAATAGTTTGTGTCCATTAACTTTAATCTCATACACTGATTAGTTTGTTACAAATTTAATTTCTAAATTGTAAGTAATTGCAAAAGTCATATTAGTATCTCTTATTGTATAGTTTTCAAGGTGACAGATTTTACGTGTAGCACAAAATGCTTGTAGTTTTTAATAAGAAGCTAAAAATAAACCTAAAAGTTTAGTAATTGATATTTCAGCAGAATGATTTAGATAGTGAATTTCCATTGTAAAAAATAGTAAAATTTAATTTTTTTAAAGGTGATTTAGAAAACCACTCAAGTCAAAGAGACAGTTTGAAAATGGAGTTAGCTGTTTTAAACCTTCATTAAGATAATACCTGAGAGATAGAAGTTTCAGTTTTTCTTGGTGGATTCCCCAATGCAATCAATCTGGCATTTTAACAGTAAGTTTAACCTGACTGAAACAATCGTTTCTTAATTTTATCTCATTATTTAATTTGACCAGTCTAAAGCTTTATATTAATCAAAAATTAAATAATATTAAAGGGTCCTATCTAATTTAATTAATTAAAGCTTTCACTTCTTAATCATGTTTACCTGATGTAGGATAAGTCAGTTAGTCAGGTTTTTTCCTTTATTAGCCTGTGTATTAGCACCTGGGATATTGCATCTTCCCCATGATTGTGTGAGTCACACATGTGTGACTGTGCACACCTGGGTCTAGGAGAGAGGGGATATAGGAGTACAGAGAGAATGAACATGAGGAGAGCACACACACACAAGCACGGGATGAGAACGCATGAAAGAATGCCAAAGAGAGTCCAAGAAAAGAGTGCGAAGATGTGAAGATTCTTGAGGGGCTGGGACTCCCCTGCTGCCTGTCATTTCCCCCATGACTGGTGACAGCGACAGTAATGGTAGCAATACACCTGACCAGGAAACTTCAGGATAACATTCTTGGATGATATGGGTTAGCATTCCTATAAAGGTCTGTGTTCAAAAACCAGAAGTTTTATCTGATTGTGTTTAAAAAAGCCATATTTTGATCTTTATTCTTGGTTCCTGGCTCCCAGTTCCCAAAACTCTTGCAATTTCCTGACTAGAAAGAATAATAGGGACATCTTTTGTTATAAAATTTTATTTTTGTCTTCACTTCCTGAGTTAGCATACAAGTGAAAAAGATGAAATGGGTGTGTTTTATTATTCATAACTCTTTCAACTACACCTGTCAATGAGTTGTTCTGGGGGAACCAACCGGGTATTTAGAGGGCAGAAAGTTTCAGCCTCATCACTCAGAGAGAGAGGAGGTTGCATTAATTATCTATATTCAATCACTTGATGGTATAATGAAGCTTTGATAAATACCATGGGCTGTGACCTTCCTTGTCTCCAGTTAGTATGGGCAAGCATCAGGCTCACTAATCTGCATAGGTGCTTTATTAGTTTTAGCAGTTACACAGACTGACCAGTGCTAAGGCAGGGAAGCAGGTGAGCCCCCCAGCACCTCAGGAATCTTCACTGTCTCCGATCTCTCTCTTGCTCTCTTGCTTCCCTTTATCCCCTCTCTCCTAGGCCCATGTGTGCACACTTAGACATATGCACATGCACTGGGCACACATGAGGAAGACACAATACCCCAGGTGCTGGTTATAGGCTAATGAGGGGAAAAGCTTGACAAACTCATTTACCCTGCAAACCACAAAGGATGAGGGTTGGGGAATAAGATTGCTTTCTTGTATCAGGAGAGTGACACACTCCAAAATCCATGGGGACAGAACTGCCTGTGTTCAGGGCTCTTCTAGATGTCTCCTGTGTCTCTTTCTGGCTGCTGAGTCATAATCTTTATCATCCTTTATAACAAAGTAGTGATCTATCAAGCATGTAAAGTCTTTTCCTGAGTTCTGTGAGCTGCTGGAAAATTAATCAATCATGGGGTGGGGGTGTGGGAACTCCAATGTATAGGCAGCCTATCAGAAGCACAGATGATAACCTGGACTTTTAAGTAGGGTCTGAAGTGTGTGTGTGTGTGTGTGTGTGTGTGTATGTGTGTGTGTGTGTGTGTGTTTCTATAGGATTGAGCTATTACCTTTGAGGTCTGATATTAACTCCAGAAGATTGTGACAGAACTAAATTGTAGGTGTCATAGAATTGCTTGGTATGGGGGGGACTCCACACTTATGGTGATTAGAAGTAAGCAAGTTTGACAGGTACAGAAATATTCTACAAGGAGTGAGTAAAGGAAACAAGTATTTTTTTAAAAACACAAATAGTGAGAAAAATAATCATGCCAGAAGGAGGTTGGGGGACCAGTATGAGACCTGCTACAATGTATTATCTAAATTTTCTAGTTTTCCACAAAAGATTTTGAGCATTGGAAATCCAGGAAAATGTGACCCAATCATACAACAGAAAATGCCAGTGATGCCTATTAGATGTCTTATTAGCAGAAAAAGTCTTCAACGTAAACATTGTAAATGTGCTCACAGAACTAAAGATATTACACCAGCAAAGAGATAGAAATTATAATACAGAACTAATGCACCTTTTGTTTGATGCTGGAAACTATCATAACTAAAATGAAAAATATACTACAAGGACTCAACCGTAGATTTAATTGCAGAATAATTAGCAAACTTGAAGCTAGATTGATGAGCTCCCCCTAAGTATTCTCTCATTTTGCTCTAAAATATTTTGATGCACCTTTATTATTTAGTTTCAAATATTTATTGATTTTATGTTATTTTTTGTTTGGCTTTAGACATTTGTTATTTGATTTATAATTATTTAAGAATTTTCTAAATATCTAACCATTATTGACTTTGAATCCAATCATGTTTAGAAAGCATATTTAGTAGCACTGCAAAGTTAAAATATATTGAGACTTTTTATGTCCCAGAATGAGGTCTCTCTTGTTTAATGTTCTATGTGCATGTGAAAATAATATAAATTCTGTAATTGTTGGAGAAATTTTTCAGTCAGGTTAGTGTGGCTAAAATTTATTTTTATATTTTATATCTTCTATATCCTTATCAATTTTATCTACTCATTAAAGAGAAAGTTAATTTTTTTTTTTTTTTGAGACAAGGTCTCGCTATTTTTGCCCGTGGAACCTCAGGCTCTTGTTGCCCGGGGAACCACAGACTCAAGCAATCCCCAGCCTCAGCTTCCCAGGTAGCTGGAATGACAGGCGCGCGCCACCATGTCCAGCTATTTTTTGGAGCTAGGTCTCGCTTTGGGCCCCAGGCGGGAGTCGAACCATGATCCCTAGCCCCGGCCGCTTCATAGGCTGAAGCTTACAGGCACGAGCTACCATGCCCAGCCGAATAATATTTCTGCAATATTATAGATCTTTTACTTCAGTTAGCTTTTGATTCATCTATTTTTTACTTTTGGTTTCTTATTTTATTTTACTTCTTTATTTTCATGCATCGTTTTCATTTATTTTTAAACAGTTATTATTACCTTAATTTTGTTTTTTTATGTCTTCTTTGTGGAATGAGTCATTTATCATTCTAAATATCTCTCTGATAATACTTGTCTTCATGTTGATTAAGCCTAGTATTAATAAAACTCTTCTAACTTTATTTTACATGGTATTTAATTTTTTTTATTTTTAATCTGTTATTTTTCTCTTCACATTATAAATTTATTGATAAGGTTGGACATAGGATTAGTTTTTCTGTTACTTGCTGTCAATTCAGCAAATCAATTATTTTTTTCTGACTTTTGAATTAATAGAATACCATTTCACTATTCTAGTATAATCATTTTGTTGACTTTTCAGCTATATTTGTTTGCATTACTTTGAAGGGTTGCTATCAGTATTAGAATATGCATATTAATCACAACCTACTTAGGGTAAATATTGTTCAATACTTTATCTAAAGACATACGAACTTTTTTAAAAGTGTGGTCCCACTTACTACTCCTGACCTTTGTGATATATATCACATATTTTATGTATAATAAGTAGTATATATGTATTTTTAAAAAACATGTACATATTTATTATAATATATGGACTTTGGGAATAATGTATTGTAGAGGCTGGAATTTGAATTTTTTCTTCTGAAGAATTTTGTTTCCACATTTGATTAAACTACTAGTAGATCTTTTTGGTCAAATTTGGTCAAATTGCTTTAATTTTGATCTGAGTACTAGAATGTACACAGGTTTTCCTGAAAATCAATGACTTTCTGAAGTCCCATGATATTTCTAAGATGGTTAGTCCCTCTACATAGAACTTCAGTGTGTGGCCATGATTTTCCTTTCAGCTCTAGGCCTTCAGCCCTTTGGTTCTGGGGTCGTTTAGCCCATCCCAGGACACTAGCACTATGGTGAGATCCACACATGTTTGCATGTGTGATTGTGCAGTTTCCTCATGTCCTGTTTCAATATTCCAGCAGCGTCTTAAGTTTCTACCTCTCCCTTGCCCCCTCAGCCCACCAGAGGTACTGTGCCACCAGGCCTCTATTTCCCTCTTCTTTGGCACCAAAGTGTCTGATTGAAGGACCCCAGTATGGGCAGTATTGAAATTTAGACTTTTATGCTATTAGCTATGTCTGAAAAACACAGAGGTAAAGATGGCCTAAACAGGAAATGGGTGCTGCCTTGAAGAGTATAAGGGTACTTTTACTTTGCTGTAAATCCCAGGTGGGGAAGAGAAAATCTATCATCAAGAGGGTGTGTAGAGGGAAATTGGAGGCTTTGGCTTTGAGGAGAGAGGAGAGAGAGAGAGAGAGAGAGAGAGAAATGGCAGGTGGGTACAGAGCTGGACAAAAGCCCCTTGGAAGAGTGAGCTGGTGGTGGCAAGGAGCCACGGTGGCTGGCAGAAGAGTAGCTGATGTGGAGAGTGTGGCACAGCAGCAAGGTGACATAGTGAGCTGGTACCTGGAGGTGGTCAGAGATTTGGAAAACTGATTTGTGCATCAGCATTTGAAGAAGTTTGAAGCACCTTGGAAAAGTGGAGCAGCTTGAACACTGAAGAGAGTGAAGCAAAGAGAAGACAGCGTAGAAATATTGGAACTTTGCAGAGTGCCTGCCTCAGGTTTGGAGGGGCAAAGGGGCAGCATCATTGACTTGTGTCTTTGGGACATTTGGGATTGAGAATGGTGACTGAGGTAAGATCACTAGCCACTTGTAGCTTTAAGGACTTTTTGTTTCCCCTGTTAATAATCTCTTGTGAAACTGCATTTTGAGTACCAACTGCTATGTGCAGGTGATGCGGTCCTGTGGCATATTGATTGGAGGCTTTTGCCCCTTTTGACCTGATTTCATGATGACAAAAATCTGAGGTGATTGTGTGGCTCTCTTTGAGTGTTTCTCTCTCCTCAATACTCCATGTGGTCTGAACACAACATTGTCCATATTTGGGTTGTATTTGATTCTTCTGCCATAGTTAGAAACACAAGATATTGCATGATATTTCAGAAACATAAAGGAATGAATGCAATGTGGTATCCTGGAATGGATCCTGGAGAAGAAAAATAAAACATTTAAAGTTGGTGAAATACAAATAAAGTTTGGAGTTTACTTAATAATGTACTAATGTTAATCTTTTCATCTGACAGATGTATCATGGTTATGTAAAATATTAACTCTATGAGGAACTCTTCTTTTTAAACATTTTTGTTGAAAATTACTTTAAAATATGTCATTTATTTAAAAATACAATTTTGGGTACTACAGACATTAATAATAACTAACACATGGTACTTACGATACGCTGGATCTTGTTTTCAATTTTTTACATCATTTATTAGCTCATTACCTCCTCACCAGGAAACCACCATGTATGGAAGGTGTTATTAATATCTGTGTTTTACTTAAGAGGAAACATCAGAATAGAGAGATAAAGATAGTGGCAGAACAGAAATTTTAATCAAGGCAATTTGGCTTCCACATTCTGGTAATACTTCCTTTGATTAACAGCAGGAAAGGCTGCTCTCTAAAACTTAAGACTAGGTAGGAACAATTCTTCAACACACACAAGTATCTAGTTAAGAATTGGATGAGACAACAGAATTACACAGAAACAAGAGGCCAAATTACCATAGAAGGCACACGGACTGTACTTTTCTGCCTAAGAGCAGACATTACATAAGTCAGCCAGAAAATCAGTCTCCAGTTATTAAGAGAGAAGGGCATAAGAGGAAGAGGGAAAAGAAACAGTAAATATTTATCTATACAAAAATTCAGGAAACTGAGAAGCAAACTTTCCCTAGTGATTATTACTTGTAAAAATGTATCCTTATTAAAAATACTATATATATAGCCAGGTGTGGTGGTATGTATGTGCCTGTTGTCCAAGCGCTGTGAAGCAAGAGGCTTTGGATCACTTGAGTTCGCGGGTTCAAGACTACCCCTGGCAACATAGTGAGACCTGGCCTCGAAAAATCCGGTGGGTGCCTGTAATTCTAGCTACCTGGGAGGCTGAGGCTGCAGATTGCATGAGTTCATGGTACCCTAGGCAACTACTTCTGGGAAGGAAGGATGGATGGAAGGAAGGAAGGAAGGAAGGAAGGAAGGAAGGAAGGAAGGAAGGAAGGAAGGAAGGAAGGAAGGGAGGGAGGGAGAAAGGGAGGGAGGGAAGGAGGGAGGGAAGAAAGGATTTGTAAATTCTCTCTCTCTTTCTCTCTCTCTCTCTCTCTCTCTCTCTCTCTCTCACACACACACACACACACAGACACATACACCTTCCATACACTGTATTGGCAATTCCCAATTTTGGCTGCCTATAAAAACCATTATCATGTGCTTTATGTGAGAAAGAATTGAAACTTCATCATTTAAACATTATTTAAAGAATAATCCATAAATATTGATTAATAATATACAATTATTTCAAGTTAGTTTTCAGGTGTGTATGTATGTGAATATATGTTCGTTGGTTTTGACATTCTATAGTATATTACTTATTATTGCTATGTTACTCACCTCTGAATTTACACTGTAGTCATTTATTATTTCAAACTTGTGAGTAGACAATTTTTGTTTCCTCTGCTGATGGTTCTGCTGCATTTTTTAGATTTATTCATGTGGCTATAGTTACATGCTACAAAAAGTTTGCTGGGATAGCTTCTGGGACTACATTGTATGTGTAGACCAAATTGGGGAGAACTGATATTTTAACAATATTGAATCTTCTAGTTCTTGAATACTCATTCTAGTTCTTGAATCTACTCATTTATTTAAATTTTCTTTGATTTCTTTTATTGCGCATTCATTGTTTTCAACAAAAGCTATTCATACTTTTAATATTAATTAATATTTAGTTCTAAACATTTTACCAATCTGATAATTAGTATTTTTATCTTATGTTTATTTTTATTAATTTCAAATTCCAATTATTTGTTGCTTATACAGGAATATGATTGAGATTTGTACATTCACTTTGAATTCTGAGACTTTTACTTTTTAATTCTAAGTGATATTTTGTTAGACTTAGTTGAAAGCATTAAATAATACAGAGCAGTTTTTGAATAGATATAGAAGTGAAGAAATAATAAAGTAGAAGAATTAAAGAATGTATCTATTTATGGCTCTGGCTTTGACTGATATAGTTGAGGGGTAGCCAACTGTTTTGTTGGTTATTCTCTGTGTCTCAACATTAAACACAGTAATTGAGAGGCAAAACTTTTCCTCCCTTTTTTTTGATTTTCAATGGTATTTTATTTCAGTTGTGGAAAATATGATTTATGAGTCAAGAATGTTTCCTAACTCATTTTGACTGACAATGCAGCTAATGGAGATTCCCCTTGGAGTTGTCATATGATTCTCTTTTTCATCTTACAGTGTTATAGCCAGTTTTGGTTATTTTGCATATTGTCATGGATTTTCAAAGATGAGTTGAGTTATATTAGGCAATATTGACATGTTGTTATACAGACAAACATCTGAGGTTTAGGGAGTAGCTCATATAAAGTCATATGACCTGTAAATGTGAATGTTTATATTTCAATTTAGTTTTGTTGGCACTAGGTTCAAGGGTCATAGCAAAGTTTTGTTGGCACTAGGATCAAGGGTCAAAGCAAAGTTTAAGAAAGAGTTCCATGCAAGTAAGGGAACATACTTTTTGTGTAGAAGAAGTCCAGATTTTACAAATTTGGATGTGAAATAATGTTTCATAATAAAATCCAAAGTATGACTGTGACACCATCTTCTAATTGAAGCAAAATATTTGAAGATATTATTGAGAAATTCCATAGTCATGGACTTGAGGAATTCCATAATCATGGAGTAGGTGTTAAATTAATAAGGTGTGGGATCAGCTAAATAGAAATACTAGTCCATTGACCAACATCTCAAGAAATGTTATATGACCTGTGTGCCACGAAAATAAGAGTAGAAAAAGTTGCTGAGTTGTTGGCAGGGCATTTTAAAACCAGGAACGTTTGGATACTAATTCCTTTTGTTCAGTAAATAAAATAGATTCAAAAGAAAATGACAACCATTGGTAGAAAAGGTTCTTGACATTGTTGTATTATCAAGGTATCATCATGTTTCAGTTGAAACACAATCAATGGAAATTCTCAGACTATATAGAGTAGTCTGTCTCACAATTTTTGTAGTTCTCTTAAGGTCTTTTTGGCCTCCAAAGGACTGTACCCCCCTTGGTTTTAGGTCAAAACTCTCTCAAAATTAAAGAAACCCTCAATCAATCTTCTTGTCATTATTTCTGCACAGATTAAATTTCTTTCCATTTCCCTGGGATGAAAAAAACTCAGATCATGAATTCCTTCATTTTAGTTCAGCCTGTGTTAGTTTTCCCCAGCTAGCATTATTTTTCTGAATTTTCTGAACCTCTCTTCTTTTGAGGGGTTGGGAGCAAGAGCCCTTAGACTTTGATTGTTTTTGAATTAATGTAGCATAAAATAAATCCATCTGCAAAGCCATTTACAAATGGATAATACAGATTTTGAGCATGTCCAATAATAAAAGTAAAGAAAGTGTGTTTTCTCCACCTGCAGAATGAATGACAGTCTCTAAATTCACACACATTTGGCAGAGGATTATTTTGCATGTGTGTGTGTGTGTGTGTGTGTGTATGTGTGCCAATATATTTAATTAAGTTTTTATTGTCCCTCTTGTTGTCCTCTCTTTAGGAAATAAAAGGAGAGAATAAAATTCCATCTATTCTTTCTGCTAGTAAGCCCAGAATTTAGATAGTGAAGCACTTTAAAAATATTTCCTCAACTTTATTTATGTGTATGTCATTTAAGACTGGTTTTCCTCTCTTTCCATCAAAAATGTCTCGCAGTCTGTCATAGAATTACATTACATAGGTCTGATTGATTCTTCCAAGTTCTCACTTACCATTCACTGGCATCATGTTATATTTTATTATTTTATGCATGAAATGATTGATGAGTAGTACATTTTTTTCAGGTATCAAATTTAAGGTGACCAACGTGTATTTTTTATGGTGGTTTGTTTATTTTCTTCTTTAGAGGCAGGTTCTACATGTGTCTTTTCCTCTGATTTTACATTTCAAAGCTGTCCATCATATGTTCAGAAAGATTGTTCTATTGGGGAGGGATGAGTACAAGGGATCAGGATGGTGGTTCATGGGTGACATGGTGGTGGGAAAACTTCAGGGTATACATGATATAAGAAAAAAGAATGTATATACATTCAATAAAAAAGAAATACTACATGTTTTAGAGACAGAGTAGAGCTAGTGAACTTTAAGACTGGATAGCAGTTAAGTAGAGAATTCTTGTATAGGTTTCATTAATACTTGTCCATCCAGTTTAAGCACCATGAAGAACAAACCATAGAATGATAGACCTGCTAAATCTAAGGTTTTCTCAAATCATGCTGAAACATAGACTCAACACAACCCTGGCAAGAAATGCAGATTTTAGCAGTGAGGATGTATTTCAAAGAATAGCAGGAAAAATACCTATTAAATATAATGCTGCGAGATGGATGGGTTCCTTGAATAACTACCTTTTCAAACTAAAGAAATCTTAATAAATGATAGACTTTTATTTAAAAAATGAAAGTTTGTTCCGATGATCTGTTTAGGACATGTTTAAACTATTCCTGGATCCATGCTACCAAGGCATACTTATCTGAAAACATTTACTATATTTATCTCTGATTCTGCATGAACTTTGTATCCCATTGCAGAAGTGGCAGAATCAGTTTATTTGACCACAGTTAAACCTTTTCACAAGCTTCAAATTCAAATGTATTTTGCAAAAAAGAAGTTTCTTATTTCAGAGTTCTGTAATTCATAACTGGCATTTTCTCTATTCTGAGAGTAAATGATAGAAATAGAGATTTTGCAAAATTTGGAAAAGATATTTAATAGTGTGGCACACACAACTATTTTCGTATGAACCTTAAATTGCCTATTGCCACAAGATATTTTAAAATTGGTCAAGGAAGTTTTCTTAAACTACATCAATTCATGTCAGAGGAGTTCAAAGTGTGTCATTCTTTTCTTCCCTTAAGTCTAAATCAGAGTTTTCTTAACTGTGGATTTCTTCTTACTTGTGACAACTAGACTTACTTGGTTTATTGACTGAGCTTCACTCAGTAGAATGAAGCTAAAAGATCTTTAATCTTTCCACTTGTTCATTGGATTTAGTTACTTCTAGCTCTTGGAATCTCAATCAGCTCCCCAGACTTTCCTACCACATTAGATAATTGAAAGTGTAGTACAGATGAATATCAAAGGTCCAATATTTCATTCACTTAAAATCTTTTTTCCCCTAGTTTGGATCTGCCTTTGTCTTATAGGATGTAGAGAGTGAATGGTGAGGAGTTTTCATTTGACTTTTTCCTTCTCTTCACTGTACTTGCTAAGAGTTGTTGCTCAGAATTAATATTAGATTGGGGAGGGAGAATAAAGACAGAAAACCTATCTGGATTAGTGAGGCTATAATGGGGTGATGCTCTGTGAGCATGATAAGCTTTAAGGTGTAAACCTTTGTTTTAATTATTTCCCCTGGAATACTTCTTTCAGTTTTGTAACACTCTTCTGGAGACCTTGACCCCCAATTCTGAATTTGCTTGGTGATGAATGATGTTACTTCCACGGGCTTTCAATTCCATGCCTCCAATTTCATTTTTGCATTGATGAGGTGTCTTTGTTCTCTTGTTGAAGCTGACATATTCTTGTGGCATATTTTGGTAGAGTTAGCAGTTTAACTTCATTATCAGTAAGCTCCTTTCCTCAGGATCTATATCTAATCCATGGAAAACAAAGTTCTCTGACTTGCTCTCAATAGCTGTGTGGCTTACTATTGATACAAACTTTTCTATAGAGAGCTCTATAAGGCTCTTGCCTTTGTAAAATTTCAGTCTTGGATAAGGTAACTTATATCTATTTCTCCCACATTTCAGAGAATGTATATTAACTTTTCCAATGGTTTTCTTTAAATTTCAAATGACTTAAAGAAAGGGCTTTCCCTTCCCTTCTATGAGGAAGGAGGAAACTGGCAACATGCGCACAGTGTCTCAAAAAAATCCTCCTTAGCAGTCTCTTCATCCTCCAAATAAATTCTCAGTCAGCCCTAAGTTAATCAAGAGGAAAGTGCTGAAGAACTGATCTTGCAGAGTATTTGAGGTTCACTGAAATATGAGCATCTGTTAAATAGGCATTTCTGTCTGTCTTATTATTATATTACTAGGTTTTAGAATATTATCTAACATGTTATAGGTACCTCATAGATGTATATTAAACATGTGAATGAATGGAAAAGCAGTTTATATTATGTATGATATATATCATATGATATCTGCTGTATTCTTTGCTTGAAATATTTGCTCAAGCTAAAAAAAAGAAGCAAGCAAACAAACAAAAACCATGAAATACTTAATTTAACATTCCATTAGACTTATTAAAATTTATCTTTCAAAGAAAATAAATGTTAGTTTCTTGGATGATTATTCAATCCTTGGGTGATTATTCAATAATGATTTCCAAAATAGCATATTTTTCAGAGACTAAATATTATAAATCTAAAACTAGAAGTTTATTATTAGGCAGTTGAGAATTATAAGAAATTTGGTTTCTTTCAGTAGCTGGTTCAATTCCTTTGTAGCTTACATTTTTCAGGTAAACCCAAGAGAGTCTGTGAACCACACAATATTACATTCAGTGGATTGGTGAATGGTTCATTAGGGTCAGCATCTGGTAATGCTCCTCTGATAGACTTCTCTCATACATATCTGTGCCTTTAAGTCAGAAGTTTTAAAACTTGATCTGACTATGGATCATGTGGGAAGTCTAGACTGCGAATAAATTTGGAGTTTTAGAAATCAAAACATCGGCAACAATGATCCAGCAGTGATGTCATTGGAAAAATTTTCCTAAGATTAACTGGACAAATGGTACTGTTTGAAATTAAACAAAAGAGGGATTTCTCAAGTAAATTGTTTACTTGTGCAAGAATCCAAACATAGACAGATGGCAAATTATTTTCTCAGCATGTGTCAACTTTTATCCATTGATAGTTTTGTCTGGAAAGCTAGACTGAGCAGGGTTTCAAGACTGAACTAAGTCCTCTGTGGCTATAACAGTGCTAGACCACAGTCCAAAAACAGCACAAAGCCCTGGGGATAGCACACTCATCTTGTTGTGCTTAACTTTACTTAGAATGTTTGAAGAGTCAATGATTGTTCAAAGGGCCACCTAAAAGGGAATTGTGGTTAAAAGATAGTAGAGTACAGATAAATCTACCCCATGCTCATTTCTGTACTTGATCAAAAGTGACAAAAAATTGAAAGAGTAGAAAACATTTGTGACAGAACTAACAATCAAAAACCATAATGACAAAGAATAATTGACAAATTAGTAAAATTGAATCAAAAGGAAAATATAAAAGGGATTTTTATCTCTACATGTTTGAACAATGATCAGTGTTCCCTAAAATGAGTGCAAACAGTAATATTTTAATTAGAATGGCAAAATCTTGGCTATATAGAGCCTTGGCAATATTTAACTATGTTCTACCTTCATACCAAGTTTGATGATAGAGGAGATAGAAAGTATAAGGAAAATAATACTCTTGGAAGAAACAGAAGAAGTTGTCAAAGAACTAGCTTCTAAAAAGTACCAAACTCAGAAATTGTCAC
Organism: Uropsilus gracilis; assembly: GCA_004024945.1. Taxonomy (NCBI): domain Eukaryota; kingdom Metazoa; phylum Chordata; class Mammalia; order Eulipotyphla; family Talpidae; genus Uropsilus; species Uropsilus gracilis. The sequence continues at coordinate 2,457 of PVHY01009131.1, read as the reverse complement.
AGATGATGTTTCTCAATCCGGCAAAGAACAAATAATCCCAACAGTATTTCAACTGTCACAGCACATAGAGAAAGAAAAGGTTTTAAATATTCTCTATGGTGCTAGAAACTATTACTCAAAACTCAATATAGGCAGTATAATAGAAATAAAGATCATTGGTAATTATAATTTTTGAATATCAAAACAAAGAAATATTAACTAACTGCATCAATTAACAATTTAAAAGAATTATGTACTAGGCAAGTTAATACCAGGGAGGAACATTTGGTTCAATATTAAGAAAACTGTTCATTTAATTACTACATTAATAGATTAAAAATATTTTTAAAAAGGCTATTTTTATAGACATTGAAAAGAAATCTGATAAAATTCTGCATCCATTTCTAAGGAAACAAAGTCAAGCAATAATAATTACAAATTGCTTTTGCTTTTTTTTTTTTATGCAAGCTTAATAATTCACCTAAGTTTACGCAACCAGGAAGGGTGGTGTCTGCATTTGAACCTATGTGGATTTTTATCCAGAGATCATTTAAAACTAGCTCTACAAACACTAGTGCTTCCCAATCTTCTCCATGTTTTGGCACACATAGAAAATGAAAATATTTTTGTGACAAGTGGGGAAATCAAACAAGGTTGCTTGTATTGCCACTGACTTAAGACTTGAGTTGCCTCTGATCTAAGCTGCCAAAGGGATGGAGGAAATTAAATTTTGACACATCAGTGACTTCTGCTTACCCTACACTGCCTCTAGAGGAACACAGTCACATAAACAGTTTGATTTGTGCTACAGGTTACATTTAAATCTGTGAAATAAAAAATAAGTTATTAATTTGACATTGAAACAACTGACTTCACATTTGTGGAAAAATATAGTAGGATCAACTAAGTTGTCTGATACAATAAAAAGAAGAGTATTTAAGGAAAATGTATACATTTCAAAAACAATATATAAATTATTTGGTGTAAGAAAGAATTTTCTAACATAGAGACAAAAGAAAAAAGCAGAAGAAAATACAGATAAATGACAGTATGTCAAAGGGAAAAGTTTTCTGTAGGGAAATAATTGTTTTAGATAAAATTAAGAGATAATAGGCAAATTGAAAACTGCTATAGCATTTCTAACAAAATTCAAATTTTCTTAATATTCAAGTATTTTATTTATTTATCTCTCCCCATCCAAATATTAAATTAGTAAAATACAATTAGATTGCATCAAAAAACTATATAAACAGCTATCTTATAAAGAAACAGAAGTAAATAGATAGAAACTTCAAAATATGCTCAATCATTCATATATAAAGAAATGCATATTAAAGCGTAAGAACATGAGAGGTATCATTTCCACTAAAAACGATCAAAAGTTTGAATATTAATATTTATGGTGATATGGGGAGAGATGTACTTTCATCCAGTGTTTAGTGTACAGATTGGTACAAATTACAGTGAACAATTGAGCAGCATTCATTGAAATTATACAAAAATCTTCTCACCCTGATATTCTGCTTTTAGGAATTTAAACAATAAATAAAAGGAGAAAACAAACACTGAATGATCTCATTCCTATGTGGAATATAGAGAGACAAAACAAAGGATCAAACAAACCAATAACAAACCCTGACCACAAAACTGAGGCTGCCAAAGGGAGAGCAGGAGGGTGAAGAAGGGAAGGAGCTGATGAACTCTGAGGGAGGACTCTGGCTGCCTTGGCAGTCTGTTTGGAGTGTTAACATACACCTGAATGGTGTGATCCTATACTTCTGAATCATATAGTGTTGTAAATTAGTGTTACCTTCATAAAAAAAATTACAAAAACAAAATAAAAATTATAAACAGAGTACTTTAATTAAAATTTTCATCTTAATTTTTGAATTAATAAAATATTAATAACAAGTGTTGATAAAAATTGGAAAACAAAGGGCCAGGCACAGTGGCTCGTGCTTGTAAGCTTCAGCCTATGAAGCGGCCGGGGCTAGGGATCGCGGTTCGAGTCCCGCCTGGGGCCCGTAGCGAGACCTAGTTCCAAAAAGCTGGGCGTGGTGGTGTGCGCCTGTAATCCCAGCTGCTTGGGAAGCTGAGGCTGGGGATTGCTTGAGTTCGTGGTACCAGCCCGGGCAACAAGAGCCTGCGGTTCCACCAGCAAAAATCTCGAAAAAAAAAAAAAAAAAAAAATTGAAAAGCAAAGTAGGTAAGTAGGTAAATTTAAAAATATACAGAATAAATCATATTCTTCTACTGCCATAAAGCAAAGGAATTAGATTGCTGCATACACACACATAAATGCATGGGAATTCTGGATAAGCAAGAAAATCATGCTGGAGGTTATTTCAAAATGCAGGCCTAGCTGAAGGCTTGGAGCACAAAGAAACTCCCCATTGATCTATTTAGTTTCTGGCCCACTCCCCCCCACCCCCACCATGTGAGAAGAAGAGAGGAGAGGAGAGGAGAGGAGAGGAGAGG